>MU223224.1:5963337-5990401 GCA_018584345.1 Thuja plicata | reverse complement strand
ATGATGAATTAAAGCTACACAATATTCAATTCCAAATGACAATTAAGCTAATTATGCAAGAATGTAAGCTAAAGCATGAAATTGAACTAAAATTGACTATAGTAATTGTGCTCAAAAACCAAGGATCCTCTCAATGAAGAAAAGAGGCCTCATTTATAGAAAACCAAGAAGAGAGGACGAAGAGTTTCTTGAAAAGAAACAGTTGTCTCTTCATTCTCCATTTGAGGCAAATATGCAAGGTTTATTAAAATAAAAGAATGAATTATGGACACATAAGTGTCTTTTTATATGGAATTATGGAATTCCTTTTGAGGATAATTCATTCATTTAATAAAATAACCCTTCAATTCCTTTTATGTATATTAGCCAAAGAGGGTGTATTTGATTTAATTAAAAGCACTTAGGACTTTAGGATTAAATCAATTAATCATAGGGGTTTTAGCTAATAATCATTTGAGATTTAGGAATTAAATGTAATGTTGGATTTTTTCAAATTTGGGTTTTCTGCATTTGAAACTCAGTCAATTAAAGTCAATTAGGAGAAGAATTTACCTAGTAAAATAGGACTTCGAGGATGAGAAAATGCACCAAAATTGATTAGGTTGTTAGGTACCAATTTTGGGGTGTTACACATAGTTTACTGTCAAAACTTCATATGACTTTGTTGCCATAATGACAACACAAAATAAGCCATATACTCCCTGGGAGTCAAATTTCCAACATAAACTCCCTAAATTTAGTGGAAATAATGTAATAACTGGTGAAGAGCACCTAAAGGATTTCTCTGACAAGATGAATGACTATGAAATAATGCATGAGGATGTTGTTATGAAGTTATTTGTACAATCCTTAATTGAAGATGCTAGATATTGGTACCAAGGCCTTGCTAATGGAAGCATTAGTTCATGGGATAAATTTACACAATGCTTCAAAGAACAATATGGTGATCAGGTGAATTCCGACTATATGTTGAATGAGTTCAATAACATCAAAAAGTTTCAAAATAAAACTTTATCTGAATTCAATAGAAGAATTCAAAAGGCCATGCATAAACTATTCCAAGTGCTAAGGTTAGATGAATATGTATGTCTTACCACATATTGAAATGCACTGGATAGTAAGATTGCCTATCTTTTTAGGGATAAGAATCCTTGTACATTAAAGGATGCTTTCAAGATGGCAGTAAACATTGAAAGTAATAGAAGGGAATCACATAAACTTGGGAAAAGAGATGATGGTAGGTTATGGAAACACCCTAAGGATCTGTCTAATAGGTTTACCAAGGAAGAAAATAAAAATGATAAAGTTGATAAAGTAGTCACTGCAATCAAGGACCTAACTACTAAGGTGGCTAAAAATGAGAGAGGCTTTTAGAGTAACAGACAAAAAAATTAGAGGTCTTAGAAGACTTACAGATTGTAGGACATTCCCTATAAAACAAATTGGAAGGATGTTAAACCTCTGTCAGAGGGACCAAGTAATGTAAAAAATAGGGGTACTCCTATCCTTTGAAAGGAAACATTTTAGAGAATACCTCTTGGTGTGTACCTAAAATATGCCACTCTTGAATGTGCAGTTGCACAAGCTTTGGTGGGGACTACTAAGGATGAGGATTAACAAGATGATCAGGAGGAGGAAGTACCTAAAGTCAATATGTTCATGACATATGCTAAAGATAAAGATGATGAATCATATGATTTAATGCACCATACTATAAATGTTGTTAATGCAAAGGATGAACATACACAACTAAGATGACCTAGTGATGAAGAAGTGAGATCTCTCACTGTTACTGCAATTTCTCAAGCTAGGAGTGCTTATAATTTGAGAAATAGAAAAGTGGATAGGGATTAGGGGAATCGTGGTTCATATTTTATAAAGGAAAGTTCTACTGAACCCCCAATCCAAAACAAGGATAATATTCAGGTGAAAAGAAAGTATGCTCCCATTGTTGATCAAGTAATAGAGAAATCCAAAGAAAGTAGCGGTAAGGTTTCTCGTAGGGATGTTTTTATTTTTCCTTCTTTTGACATGAAACAAACATTTTCTCAGATGAAGGTGTCAATACCTTTAGTTGAGATGCTAAAGATGAAGGAGAATAGAGAGGTTTCTTTCTCTTTTATCAAGGATATAACTGATGATATTGTTCCTACCACAAAGACTATCAAGAAAAAAGGAAGTGATGAGGAGCAGGAGACTCCTAAAATATATTTAGGAAACATTATTACAAAGGAGCCCTCTCAAGTTGATCCTTTTTATGTCACATTTCTAGTGAATGATCAATTGATAATAAATTGTGTGATAGATTATGGTGTAGCAACAAATGTGATGTCTTATGATGTTATGAAGGAATTGCACTTAAAGGTTGACACATCTTTTGGAAGATGTTTTTCTATGGACAATAGAGAGGTTCCAGTGGTAGGAACTTTAAAATGCATTGAAGTGAAGATTGTTGTTTTTCCGAAGGATACTTTCAAGATGGATGTGGTTGTGGTTGTGGTTGATACACCACCACATTATGGTATGTTATTGTCTAAACAGTGGGCAGCAGCATTTGGAGGACATTTGATATTGGACCTTTCATATGCTACTATCCCTATAAATGGGAGTAATTTTAAATTATATAGGGATCCACGAGCTCCGGTAATAATTGAAAAGAGGGATCCTAAGAGTCTCAATTATTTTGTTGATGTTGATATGGAAAGTTTTAGGATTGAGCAAGATAGATCCAAAGTTGAAAATCAAGACCCAATTGTGAAGGAGTCACAATCACACCAAAATGAGATATGGAAGATGTACTTTGATGGTGCATGCTCCAAGGAAGGTTCAGTAGCTAGTATTGTTTTTATATGGAAGATGTACTTTGATGGTGCATGCTCCAAGGAAGGTTCAGTAGCTAGTATTGTTTTTATATCTCCATCAGGTACTAAATTTAAATGTTCCTTCCTCTTAGCTTTTCAGTGCACAAATAAAACTGCAAAATATGAGGCATTGTTATTGGGCTTAGAGGTTGCCATAAAACATTGCATAAAATTGTTAAGAGTATTTGGGTACTCTGAATTAGCTATCTCCTAAATTAGATCACTATATGCTGCTAAAAATGATAGATTGAAATTGTACAAGCATGCAGTATGGGATAAAATTGAGTTTTGTATGCTTTCCAAATAGAATGGATAGATAGATCTAAGAACACTATGGCTGATTTCTTATCAAATGTAGCCATAAAGAATAATGATATAACTTTGGTTGGGATCTCTACTATTGAAACCAAGGTCAGGCCTGCAATTCCTAATAATGTATATAGTTGGCAATTTTTTGAGGATGACAAGGATACTCTCTGGTTCATTAAATGTTTGGATGATTATTAAGGCCATAAAATTGATTGCAATGCTTTAATTGAAACCATAGATTAAAAAAACAAACTATTTTTGGGACTAAATTTGTTCAGTTGCCAACAAATATTATACCTAAGGGTTTGGTTCAACTAGAGGGAATTTTCATTGACAATAATGGTCACTTCCTTAGAGATCTAATGTCAAAATGGATAGTGTTAAAGGAATAAATTTAGGGTTAGAGATTGTCCCTAAAATGGTATATATAGGGAAGAATTTAGGCCCTCACATCAGAGAAAATTTGATCAGTTTATTAAAAAATCACAAGCATATTTTTTCTTGGTCTTATGAGGATCTTAAAGCCTATAGAGAGGATATGTTTTAACATGATATTCCTCTGAAGCCTCATATGAAAACTTTTAGACAAAAGAAAAGACCTATCAATCCTTTTCTAGCACAAAAAATGCAAGAAGAATTTATGAAACACGGGGAAGCCCAAATAATAAAACCAATCATACATTCATCATGGGTGTCAAATCTTGTGTCTGTAAGGAAAAAGAATGGATATATTAGGCTTTGTGTTGACTTCAAAAACCTTAATGTGGCATCCCTTAAAGATAATTATTACTTTCCTAATATGGAGGCAATGCTACAAAGAGTTACAAGGTGTGACCTTCTAGCCATGATGGATGGATTATCTAGTTACAATCAGGTTTTAGTCAAGGAGTCAAAGAAATTAAAGACAACCTTTACTACCCCTTGGGGAACTTATGTTTATGTTAGAATTTTGTTTGGTCTCATGAATGCAGGGGCCACTTTTCAGAGAGCAATGAATGTTGTTTTCAAGGAATTCATAAACATAATTATGGTTGTCTATCAAGATGATCATACTGCATATTCAAAAAGGGTTGAGGACCATTGAAGGCATCTAGAAAAAGTATTTGGTAAGGCTTTGGAGTTTGGAGTTTCTCTTAATCCAAAGAAGTGTCATTTTTATATTTCAGAGGGAAATTTGTTAGGACATATAGTGTCCAAAGAGGGAGTGAGAATAGATCCAGAGAGGATTGATGTTATTAATATGTTGAATCCTCCCAAGAACATCAAGGGTGTCCAACATTTCTTGGGAAAAATAAATTTTGTAAGAAGGATCATTATCAATTTTGCAGAGATCATAAAACCTATTGTCAAGTTTCTAAAGAAAGATTTCAAATATACTTGGAATCCATAAGCTCAAGAAGCTTTTGAGAAAATTAAATTGGCTATTCAGGAAGTGCGAGTATTAAAATCTCCTAATTATGACTTGCCTTTTTCTATTTTCTCATTCGCTTCATTCCATACCATTTCTATAGTGTTGTTACAAAAGGACAAGGAGGGATTTGAGCGTCCAATTAAATTTTTTAGCAAATCCTTGCAGGCAGCTGAGTTGAATTATGAAATCATGGGGAAGAAAGTGTATGCCTTAGTTAAGGAAATCAAAGATTTTAGGCCTTATTTAGTATGTGATAAGGTGGTTTCCTATGTGCCTCATGCTGAAATCAAGGATATTTTGTCTCAAAGTGAGGTCACTGGGAAGAGGTGCAGATGGATCAACAAAATAAAATAATTTGATCTAGAGATATGTTAGCATTTTTTCTTATAGAATCAATATATAACAGTAAATACTTGACTCTTTAATTCCCAATTCAGATTCATACATGGAAAAGGATAATTAATAAGGACACAATTCCTTCTACACTTTGGGCTCCACAAACCCAGGTGGGTGCACCTTCAATAGACTACTTACTTTCAGCAAATCTGACAGTGGATCAAGGATTCATGATCCTTCTTCTTTTTAGGCCACTTGGATTAGGAAAGATAACCTATTGATTCTCTCTTCAAGGAATCACTAAGATGAATTGTACTCAATACAATTATCTAGACATGTGTACTTTAGATAATAGAAAGTAAAGATTGATTAATATTTGATTGATTTGATGATGATGACTACTTATCAGAACTTGACCAGTGCCTAATCTTGGGTCATAGAGTCACAATGAAACATACATTTACCAACGACAATTAATTGAAGCACGAATAAAACTTTAGATAGAATGCCTTACAGACTATCCTCTCACTCTCAAACCCCTGTATCAAATTCATGCATAAATCCTAGCCCTCTGGAATCATTTGCAAGATTTAAACCCTCCTTGAAAGCAACTTACAAATAACAACATAGTTACCTAATAACCAATATATTTAAAATGCCTTACAGATTAAACATACAAGAGCTGAATGCAAATGCAAAAAGACATCAATGATTTGAGACTAGAAATTCCATTGTATTTTATTAATAATCTTGATATCAATACATACAGAATGACTGAAAGCTTAAAACTTAGACACAATTCAAAAGTCGGTCTTGCAGATTTTATTTTACCATCCTTTACAATATGTTACAATTTACTACTTATAGGCAGCACTAGTCATCTTGGAATCCTTAAAGATCAAGGATGCAACAAGCTTCAAATGACTAGGCTAAAAGACAAAACTCAGAGTACAATAGGAAAAAATAACAATTGGACAAAATAACCACTTTTGTTAGAAGATATTCCAACAAATTCTTTGTCCTTCAACCGCATGGTGATTGTATTTTCCTTATATTTTCTTGGGGACAACAATCTAGAATCTGTAGTCTTTGATGCTGGTGATGTAGGATCTCCACTTTCAACTGTATCAGCTACTCAGTTGGGCTTTATCATCCACCTACATTTTATCACCTTCCCCTGGATCAACTACCATGTACCTATCCTTCCAAGAAGTGTACACTTCATCACTTGGCCAATTAAAGCCAAGGACTTCATTTTTCTTGTTGTTGATCTCACCCCAGCTGGCACTTGCCTTCTTAACCTCTTCTTTCTGGAACTCAAAAAATTCTCTGGCTCTGCCAATGATGTTTATTGTTTGAACGAACAAAGTCATGCTTTCCAAAGTAATAATGTTGTGTGTCCTGGTAGTTATTAATTCTTTCACTTGTCTTAACCATAATGCTTCATTCTTCATATCACCACTCTTTTTGAAAATTTTGGGATATACCTCAAAATTTTCCTTTGAAAACTCTCTCTTCAAAGTATCTACCCTTTTGATGAGGGTGTTTCTTTTGATATCAAGCTCTATCATCATCTTTAGGCACTTATGAGTAATAGTTAAAACAATATCAATAATACCTTCTTGTTTGGATATGGAATGAAATAATTTTACTTCACTCTTTTTCACTTTCCATCTGTCCATAATCAAATCCCATTGATCCTTGTCTGCATCATGTTCACTTAATATGCTAATAATTCTTTTGCCCAGCAAATAAAGATCAGCCATATTTTTCTCCTTAGCACACCTTGAGAGGTTAGAGTATATCTTATCAGAGTATCTCTTTTTAACCCATTCTTCTACTTCTTTATATGTTGCAGACTCTTCAATATCTTTCTTACTAATTTCTTCTAATCATGCCTTTTCAGCAACCAATCTATCTCTTTCCCTCTCCACAACTTCTAGAGTAGCAGGGCTTGATGGAATAGGAGAAGGAGGATAAGTGATATATGGACTGGATGATGAAGGTTGATGAGGATCCTGAGTGATCATCCTCTGAGGCACAAATTGTGTTGTTTGTTTCCCCTTGAGGAATGCAATTCTATCATCCTTTTGCAGAGATTTAACCCTCTCATCATTGTAAGATTTTAGAACAAATTCATATTTTTGGGTTAAGTTCTTAAAAGCACCCTCTTGCTTCTCGGCTACCTTCAAGCTCAAATTAGTAGTCTGTATAGCAATTTTAGCTACCTCCACACCTGAGGTATCTAAAACTCTCTTTATAATGAGGCTACCTATATCCTCAGCCTGATAATCTTCAATTGTTCTATTTTTAATCTTCTTCTTCAAGGACCAAATTGCTAATGTTGCATGATTCTCACTAAACTGGGCACCAATTTGTGTTCCACTAGTGTGCAATGGCTTAGCTTCCTTTCTGATAGCATCAAAAACAATGGAATCAGCCAAATCCCATTGGGGTAGGATAAGGATTCCTTTCTTTCTCACCAACTCCCTGCCCTCTTCAGGGGTTATTTTTCCAAATTTGGTCATTAATTCTTGTTTGACCTCTTTTTCAATGTCTTCCTTGCTCTGATTTTGCTGAGATTCTTGCAAATTATAGAATTTATCCTCGCACTCCTCAATATGAGTTCTCCATAGGAATTGAAAAAAGGCTCTAGGCTTAAAAAAATTATCATCTGATAGAAATTCTTCACCGGCCTATTTGGTTATATGGTCCAGCTCCTTTCCTGCAAACTCTACCACTGCAAGATCCAGAGTTGTATGCCTATTTGCCTCTAGCACTCCTTCTTGTAACTCATGTGTTGTAACAAAAACTTGACATGTGTTTCCCATTTGGACCAATTGCTCTGCAATAGCTTGGTCATCCATTTGTAGAGGGGACTGGGAAGGGGAGTATAACTCACTTACTTGCTCTTTTCCCTCCATTTTTTGTCTCTTGGGAGAGGGCATTGTTTGAGCACTAGCATCTCCTAGCCTCTTTCCTTTCTTATCAGAATATTTGTCAATCTTGGGCATAATTGTACTATACCCTCTTCTCTTATAAACTACATAATTTCTAGGTGGGAATACCCTTCCCTATGTAAGTTTTCTCATAATAGCCTTAGCTTTTTCTGGCTGAGTTTCTATCACTTTGTCTTTCTTCTCATTGAGAGTCTGCATGATAACTTTAAACAATGTCATAAGGGACTCAATCTTTTTGGCCCAGGGTGAAAAATCCTTCAAAGGATCATATGACCTATCAAAATTGTGGACAAAATCTAAAGACTTCTTATACACCAGCCATTTTTCTTTCCTGACCTCCTGATCATTTAGATCAAAAACATTTCTTATAATGTCCTCTGGGAAATTGAATTGGTGTTCTAGTGCCAGGCACTTGGTTCTTTTCCTAAACATGTCCATGATGAAGCCTTCATTGTCTGCCCACCTAGACACAGATGTTGCTAGATGGTAAGGCTCAAAATATTTATCAAATTGTGTCCATCCACCTTGTGTAATGATGAAATGGTGGGCTCTTGTGAGGGTAGGGAAGATACTTCACTTCATCTTGCAATCCACCCATCTACCTCAGAATTTTTGCTATGCCAATTTTCAAAGGTAATCTGTAAGGTAAAACATTGGGGGTTCCCCTGAATCCATAAACACTGATAATTGTAGAGACACGGTACAAAATGAGATCTCCCCAATTGTGGATAATTTTTAGTTTCAGGGCATGCTCCAGGGGCCTTAATAATCTCATCATATCTACGTGGATCCTAGGATTGTGTTTGCATAATAGTAAATTAAGCCTAGCAGCAAAAACTCTATCAAAATGTACATAGCTGGCTTCTTTTCTATCCCAAGATAGATCAGCACTCCATAATTGGACAGGCAAATCCTCATCATCCTGATATTTGGAGAGGTCCATTTCCTCCTCAAAGAAATCAGAACTATTATACAGAAACATGTGCATCATAAGAGAATTCCACCCCATTGGCTTGAGTATATTTCTATCTTTGATTCCTATTAAACCTTCATGCATTTGTTTAGCAATATAAGAAGCATAATCAAAAACTACTAATAGGTGGGGGTGCAAAATTTGAACCACCATAAGCATGATGTTAACTGGCATTGTTGCTTCTTTGTCTTCTCCTAAAACCAGGCACAGGGCACTATATATTTTCCTAGCTTTACTATTGAAATAATCTAGTTTGAAAGGCTCTGGTGTGTTTGGGCCCACAATAATCAAATCCCCTATTTTATTAAAGTGCCCTTTTAGAGCCTCATTCCTATAATACTCTTTTTGAGTCTGGTACACCTCCTTAAAGTAATTGAAATTAATATCATCCATTTGGATTGATGAGTCACTTAATTTGAAAATTCTTTTGATTTCATCGGCTATGACAGTCAATAGCACGTTTCCCTATATATCCCTTACAACCCAAGATACTCTGTCATATGTGTTGGCTATTAAAGTGAATAGATCTGTATTCATAAATACCCTAGGTATTATCAATTTTCCCACATCTAAATCCCATATGTTACAATCTAGGGGAGGAGCGTTTCTCTATTTGTAAGCAGTTTTAAATAAAGTTCAAACCATTTGTACTGGTTTTAACATCCTTGGCCCACCTACCTGAGTCATATAAACCCTCTCCTACTCTGAAACGGGGATGTGTTGGAACTATTTTCTTGATCTGGGTAGCATCACCTGTGGACCCTTTCAACTGTTGTAAAAGTTCTTCTCTCACATTTCTTTTCTGATATTCTATTTCTCTAGAGAATTCAATCCTAGGGGCCATTTTTGAACCTAGGGCCTTTTACTGAGATGATATTCAGATTTTAAAAAATTCTAGAAGCTTTTCAAATTTCAAACCTTACTGGAAGCATGAATTTCTACTGTATCAGAGATGACTTACCTATTCTACAATTTTGTCACAAGGAGCTCAATGTCACTGTAATTTTGTTCTTCGCTTGAATGATTCTGAGGAATTATGGCAGATTTAAGTTCAAGTGAAGAATTATATGGCCTCAATCAAATCATTCTTTTGCATTGAATTCAACTGAAGTGGCCACACATTCTGCAATAAATTTTTTATTTCAAAACTCACGGCTTAATGGCTCACTGATGCTCATTTTAATAACTTTGAATCTGGACCGTAGATCTCAAATGACATCTCCTTCATTTGACGTCTCTTATCTTTTCCTAGAAACAACTATTCATCTGGGACACATGTCAGCATGACTTGATCACTTAAACGCTAGATCTCATTCACTTTTCCTTTAAGCGATTAAGTCAACCATCCAATTCACCTTAACTCAGCCGCGAGTTATTCCTCCTTGAGTTTACTAACCACATCTACGGTGTCATCCACTTGGACATGTGTCAACACAGCTTAATGGCTTAATCTCTAGATGTTGATCACTTTTTCTTTAAGCCATTAAGCAATTTGTTCGATCTTTTCAAACTTGCAATCTCTATAACATGATCTTTATGTTGTACAAGACCCACCTTTTATGCCACACGTTGCCACGGCTTAATCACTTATCCATTACATCTCGATCACTTTGCCTTTAAGCAATTAAGCCAACCGTTGATTCTTTTTATACATGCTTTGTCTTTAATCCTTCCTTTACGACCTCAGCTAGACCCACTACAACACATGGCATCACATATTAATCGCTTAAGTGATAGATCTCGATCAGCTTCTCTTTAAGCAATTAAGTAAGCCATTAGATCTTTAGCAAATTCTCCACCCTTTAACTTGCGATTAGCTTCACATTTAGTGGAATACACATCATCAATTGGGACACACATTAGCACCACTTAATGGCTTAGATGCTAGATCTTTCACATCTTTGAGATAAGCCATTAATTTATCCATCAGATCATAATCAAATTATATGTACTTTAATCAATGCCTGCTTAGAATACCCGGGTCCACCAACTGCCACATGTCAACATCGCTTAATCGCTTAACCGATAGATTTCGTGCATCTTTCCTTTAAGAAATTAAGCCACCCATTAGATATTTTTGAGATTTAATCTCCTTTATACTACCTACGATAGGACCCACATCATTCCTTTTGACACGCGTCGCTCAGATTTAATCGCTTATATGATAGATTATGATCACTTTGGGATTAAGCGATTAAGTCTACCATCTGATGAAGCAAGACTTTCCCACTGATTAACCGAGAGCCTTTCTGACCATCAGACCCACCAAAGATACATGGCGTCATGGCTTAATGGCTTAACTAATAGATGTCATTTACTTTGGGAATAAGCCATTCAGCGGGTCATTAGATTAAAATAGACTTGCCCTACAGATAATGAAAATAATTAAAACATAAGCGGATTTTGAAACTAAGGGAATAATACAGGACCACGGCGTTAGGACAAACAACTTAATGAATAAGATCATCTTAAAAGGAACCCATTCGAGACATGAACTTAAGTGACAAAAAGTAACACGAAATTAGAACCAATTCGACGCTTAGGGTTTTATGACCAAAATTTATACTTTGAAGGATGAGACAAGGGTTTTTGGGCATTTTAGCTAGGTTAAGGGCTTTAAAATATTTGTAGAGGCATGAGAACAATTTCAAACATGATTTTAAAACCTTTGAGCACAAGCAAGACAGGAAACTTCAAAATTTTACAAGGCTAACTCAAGAACATGAAATATTACCAACAAGATCCAAATCACCAAATTAGTTAGAGGCTTGGGATTGGCAAAACCCATGATAGATTGAAATATGGAGCTTACCCAAGTAAACAATGTGAAAGAAAATGAAATGCCAAATAGCATTGAGATGCAATTATGGTATGCTAATATTGTTTATTTTTTAAAGAATAATAAATGTCCTGAGGACATGACAGAGAATCAAAGAAGGGCTCTCAGACTTAGGAGTCATAAATATGTATTGATTCAAGGAGACTTATATTGGAAAAATAGAGATGGAATTCTTTTGTTTTGTCTTGATAGGGTGCATTCTGAGAAGGTGTTCAAAGAGATACATAGTGGTGTTTGTGGAGGCCACTCTTCAGCAAAGACAACTGCACACAAGATACTTAGAGTTGGTTATTACTGGCCATGTTTGTTCAAGGATACTCATCAGTTTGTGTAGAAGTGTGAGGCTTGTCAAAGATTTTCAAAGAAGTTAGTGTATTTAGGGGCCTTTCCTTTGAATCCAATCTCAGTTGAAGTCCCTTTTTCCTAGTGGGGCATTGATTTTATTGGTGAATTTTCAGATAAGTATAGTGGGAGTCATATTTGGATCCTTGTTTCCATAGACTATTTTAAAAAATAGGTGGAGGCTATACCAGCCAAGAGGGCAACCAGAAAGGTGGTCATTGATTTTCTAATAGATAATATCTTGACTAGGTTTGGTGTGCCCGGAAAGCTAGTAATGGATAATCCTATGTGCTTTAGGTATGAATAATTCATTGAGTTTTGTAATCAGTATGGTATTGATTTCATATTCTTCACCATATCATCCACAGGAAAATGGGCAAGCAGAATCCAGCAACAAAAGTATCATGAAAATTATCAAAAGAACACTAGAAAAGAATAAGAAGGCTTGGAATTCAAATCTTAAGTTGTCTTTATGGGTTGATAAGGTAACAATGAAAAGAGCTATAGGTTTATCTCCTTTTGAATTGGTTTATGGAACACAAGATAGGTTTCCATTAAACAATTTGTTATCAGTCTACAAGTTCATCCAAGATGAGGAGATGGAAGTGATTGAGAAAATGTGGGACAGAATTTTGCAGTTGGTACAACTGGATGAGATTAGAAATGAAGCATAATTGCAGATTTAGAAGATCCAACAAAAATCTAAATATTTATTTGATAAGAGAGCATCAGAAAGAAAATTTTAGGTGAATGACATGGTGCTCCAATGGAATGCAAGGATTGAAGCAAAAGGAAAGCATGCCAATTTTGAATCCTTATGGTTAGGACAATTTGTGGTGCATGATTTACATGGTAAAGATTCCTACTTCTTGCAAAGTCCTACTGGTGAGATGTAGTGTCTGCCTATGCATGGGATGTTCTTAAATCCATTCTTTTTCCTGAGTCTTTGATCATGCACAATGTTGTATATATTTGTAAATATTTTCCTTCTTTTTCCTATTTTATGTTTTTCTGTTGTGGCATTTTGTTTTTGAGTTGGTCTACATCCCAGAGTGACAGTTTTCTAGTGTTGAACTTGCATTCAACCTTCCCCATTCGGAGCCTATGTTAGCATTGTTAAAATCTCCAAGATTTCCTGGTCTAAATTGTCAAAACCATGCTATTTCTTGTCATTCCCTTAAGCCCTAATTTCAAATCTCTAGCCATTGGTGAAAAAGTCTTAAAACCTTCATGGACTTGTTATAAACTGAAGTTACTTTCCAGTCACTTAAAAACTTATTTACCCATGTGTATTATTTGTTATGTCCAAGCAGGGTTTTCCCTTTTTAACTTTTCCTTTGTCTTAGGGGTGATTGAATATTTTTATCTTCCTAAGTTCTTATGTCCCCGGTTAACTTTATTACCTTTTACATCTCCCATCCATGTCTTGTTTAATCCAATGATGGACGCTATCCCTTTGTCGCAGAGATGAAGTCTTTTAATGATCAAGGCAACGTGCCTAGATGATAGGTGGTGGATGGTGGGACAAAGGTAAAGAGTTAAAGGCAAGTCAACTTCAAATAAAATCAACGGTGGGCTCTATCCCTTAATCACGAAGATGAAGATCTTTATTCATCAAGGCATTGCGTTGTGTCGACACATGGAAGGTTGTCAGGTCTTGGGCCCATCTGTGGTCGGTTATCAAGTGGCCAACTCTCAGAGGATCCTATGGTTTGTGTGAAGCCTTAAAGTAAAGATGCACAATAGATACTCATTAAGGCATTGCACCTTTGTGCAATGTGTAAAGTTGTTGGGGCTACAGATAGGTTAAGGGTAGATCATTTTTCAATGGATCAACGGTTGGCACTTTGCCTTAATGTGTAAGATGAATTTATTTATTGATCAAGGCATCATGCCTGATCACCACGTAGCATCACTGATGTCATCATCTCTAGGTTTTCAAAGGCAGGTAAAGAGACAATAAGTTTAATGACGATCTACGGTCGGTGCAAAGACTCAAAGGATGAAATGAAGGTTTTTAACCTTCAAGGCATTACAATCGATCAAAAAGTGTCCTTCTAGGTTGGATAATGTGTAGTTTGGTGACCCAACATAAAGGTAATGTACAGACAGGTTATTTTTGATCGAATGAATGGCATAAAGCCTTATAGAAAAGATGCAGTTAGATTATCCTTCAAGGCATTGCACCTTTTTTCCACATGTCCTAGGTGGGTTCGGATCAAAAAATAGGGTAAGGAAGTTAAAGGGTCGTCAATTCAGATTTCATTCGATGGATGGTGCAAAGCCTTAAAGCAGAGATACGATGAGATTAGTGATCAAGGCATTGCACCTGCTCAATGTGTGTCTAGCCCAGTCAGTGCAGGTTAGAGGACAACAAGGATTTCTTAGAGCCATTAGTAAAGCACCATGTAGAGATTAGGGGGATGAAGTTTGCCGAGTTGTAACTAAGTTAAAACATAGTTTAGTTTCTTTTTGATTGAATGCCTAGCGCATTACCTTAAAGCAGAGATGATCGAGGATTAATCTTAGAGACATTGTGCCTAGTTGACACCTATCCTCATGTGATCATGGGGTCGCATTAAAGAAAGGATAAAAGGTCAGATAAGTTAGAAAGATCTGACAGTGGGCGTGAAGCCTTATGAAAAAGTTGTGCAAGGTCTAGTCTTTGAGGCATTACACCTGCGTGCCATATGGCAGATCAGATCGCCAGCCCAGGTAACTAATGGAGGATCGACAACTCACTTTTAAAGTTGATAAATATTTGAATCTTGATTGTCGATGCCTTTTTCCCCGCCACTAGTAGCCATTGCAATCAGATATTTGAATTTTAAAATTATTTCTCAGGTTTTTTTTTACCATAGAGCTGCTTTCTAGGTTGCAGAGGCATTTATGTGTGAAATATGATATTTGGGATTGATTTATTGAGGTCATAGGGTGCTTAATAGACTGACTTGCCAATATTTTGATGCCTCATTAATGTTTCTTGGTGGAAACTTAGGGTTTATGATCATAATCTGAGATATTTTAAACCTTTTCTACTTCCCTGTCTATTTCTGTATTAATGTTGGTACATTTCCCAAGTTGTGGTAGTTGTGTTTTAGGTTTTCTTTTTCCCTAAGGCAGTCCAAACTCATGGAATGATTTCTATATATATATGTTTTTTTGTGTTGTTATAAAAGGATGGGAATTTTATGCCACAACAATGCTTGTAAGCTTTGCATGTTAAAATTAAGATTATCAGTGGTCTTTTGGCTCTGATTTTTCATGCTTAGATGTTTTATCAATAAGGTTTGTCTGTATATCCTTGCATTTTGTCAATTCTTATTGAATTGTAACGTCTTCATTTTAGTTTCTTGTACTCATTTGGGTTTATTGTTAAGGACTTTCAATCCATCACTCTATAAGGTAGAGGGTCTAATTACTTTAGGGTTTCTTTTAGAGAGAATTGAACATCTTTAGACAATTTCAGTGAGCAAAGGATTGAAGTGAATTGGATAATTACATCTGCTTCTAGGAAGTGTGAATTGAGTATGTAAGGCATAGTCAAGTTCAATGATCATTTGAAGGATTTACATTTGATGAATGTTATTTTTAAGATTCTATGAATTTAAAGTGACTCCATACCCACTAGATAGGGCACTGGTCTGACATGTTAGATTTGTGGTTCTCATCCAATTTTATAAAAATGGTTACAATTTACTTTTTTTATACTACAGCCACCATTCCTTCCTACTTATGAAGTTGTTATAGTTTGAGGTCAGAAGATAGGTAGTGCCCACCTGAGTTTGTGGAGCTCAAAGTGTAGGAGGTTTTAGGACCTTGTTAAACATTGTTTCTTATCCTTGTTGAATCAAATCATGGGTCTATAGAGGAACATACCTGAGCTGAAGGTATACCAAGATCAAAAAGAAAAAGAACAAACAAGGCGGTAGATTCCCTAGAGGAAGAGGTAGATCTCATGGTGAAAATAGTATTTCTGAACCAGATAAGACAAATCCAGACACATCAAGACAAAGGAAAGACCAAATGGAAAGGTGGAAGCTTATTCCAAGGAAGAGGCAACTACTCCAGAGGTGGTTATAGAAGAAGAGGGTTCCAAGGAACATGTTAAAATTGTGGTAAAGAAGGACAAATATTTTGAGTGAACACATGCAAGCAATAAAATCGATAGTAGAAGAAATGCTTTGGTGCAAGAAGAGTCACCAAATGAACCTGAGAAGGAAGGAAATATAATTATCAAAAGGATACTTTGGAGTGACAAAGATAAGAAAGATTATGTAAGGAAAATTTTGTTTAAGACCAGATACAAGGTTGCAAACAAAGTTTGGAAAGTAATTGTTTATAGTGGAAGTTCGGAGAACCTAGCATCTGAGGAGATGGTCACAAAGTTGTTGTTGGAAAGAATGAAGCACCCGAAGCCCTATCATATTTCATGGATCAAGAATGAGCATACATTAATGTTGAGTGAATAATATTTTGTGAATCTGAAAATTGGGAAGTGCTATGATAAGGTGTTGTGTGATATTATGCCAATGGATTGTTTTCATATTTTGTTGGGTAGACCTTGGAAATATGATAGACATATTATACACGATGGAAGAGTGAATAGATATACCATTTGGGTTGATGGTAAGAAGAAAATATTGTTATCTTTGGTTGAAGAATCTATTGATGAGATATGCACATCTCTGAAATATTGTTTGATGGAAGGTAGATAGTTTGTTAAGGATTTGAAAAGGATTGATATTTGTTATTCTTTTATTCCTAACAAACTGAGTAAGAATACAAAAGATGAAGTTACTGGAGAAGTTGAGAAATTGCCTACCGAGTACAAGGAGATCATTTTAGATAATGTACCTAATGGTTTTCCACCAATGAGAGATATTAGTCATTGTATGGATCTGATTCTTGGAGCTAGTTTACCAAACAAGGCACCACACCGGTTGACACTGACCGAGAATGAAGAACTCAACCGACAAGTTCATGAGTTGTTTAACGGGGGTTTAATTAGAGAAGGTTTGATTCCATGTGTATTACCATATGTATTGGCACCTAAGAAGAATGGAGAATGGTGAATGTGCACTGATTCAAGAGAAATCAATAAGATCACAGTTAAGTATAGGTTTCCTATACCGAGGATGGATGATATAATGGATTGTTTGAGTGGAGAAAAATATTTACCAAAATTGACTTGAAAAGTGGATATCATCATATTAGAATCAGAGAAGGTGATCAATGGAAGTCTTATTTCAAGACAAGAGAATGTTTATACAAGTGGTTGGTTATGCCCTTTGGTTTAACTAATGCACTGAGTACATTTATGAGGTTAATGAATGAAGTTTTGAAAAAAAAATTGAATGTGTGATTCTATACTTGGATGATATTCTGATATTCAATAAGACTAGAGAAGATAATTTGATGCATATAAGACAAGTATTGAAGAGATTTAAAAGAGGAAAAGTTGATGATAAATTTGAAAAAGTGTTCCTTCATGAAAGAAGAACTTGTGTATTTAGGTTTTGTGATTTCAGCTGATGGTTTGAAGATGGATCCTGAGAAGGTTGAAGCTATACTTAGGTTGCCTACACCTAAGAATGTTAGTGAGGTAAGATCATTTCATGGATTGGAAAGTTTTATAGGAATTTTATCAGAATTTCAGTTCTATTTGTAATGTTATGACTGAGACAATGAGAGGAGACAAAAGAGAATTCAAATGGACACATGGAGCTGATAAGAGTTTTGAGACTTTGAAGCAGAAGGTTGTTGAATTTCTTGTAATAGCCTTACATGATTTCAATAAGGTATTTCAAGTTGAATGTGATGCAAGTAGAAGTGTAATAGGATCTATGTTGACTCAAGAAGGTAAACATGTTGCTTTCTTTAGTGAAAAGTTGAATGATGCAAAAAAGAAATATTTTGTCTATGATCAAGAATTCTATGCTATTGTTCAATCTCTAAATAAATGGAGACATTATTGGATTCTGAATGAATTTGTATTGTGTATTGATCATAAGGATTTACAGTATTTGGGTAGTCAGAATAAGTTGAATCAGAGACATGAAATGGCTAGAGTATTTGCAGAGTTTCACATTTGTGATAAATCATAAGAGTGGAGTTTCTAACCGAGTTGTTGATGCATTGAGTAGAAGAAGATATTTGTTGACCAAAATGAGAATTGAGGTTCTTGGTTTTGATGACATGAAGCATTTGTATGAAAATGATCCAAATTTTTCTAAGCAGTGGAGAGTGTGCAGATCACCTATTACAAATCAACTAAGTAAGTATGAAGACTATTTCATTAAAGAAGATATGTTGTTAAAAGGTATTCAATTGTGCATACCGAGAGGATCAATGAGAACTAATTTGATAAAGGAAAAACATAGTAGTGGTTTGGCTGGACACTTTGGTATTGATAAAACATTAAGTTTTCTTAAGGAAAGGTATTTTTGGCCTTATTTGTATAAGGATGTTCAGAAATTTGTGAAAATTTATGGATTTTGTCAAGTTGCAAAAGGAGTAAGTCATAATACTGGATTGTATACACCGATTTATGTTACTGAGAAACCTTGGAGTGATATCAAAATAGATTTTGTTCTTTTCTTACCGACAACAACAAGAGACAATGGTTTCATATTTATTGTTGTGGATAGATTCTCTAAGATGGCACATTTCATACCATGTAGAAAAAAATCAGATGCAGTACATATAGTAGATCTTTTCTTTAAGGAGATTGTGAGATTGCATCGATTAATGAGGAGTATCATTTCTAACCGAGACAGTAAGTTTGTTAGCTATTTTTGGAAAATACTTTGGAAGAATTTGAATACCAAGTTGAATTATAGTTCTACATTTCATGCAGAGACTGATGGACAAACAGAGGTTGTAAACTAAAGTTTGGGTAACTTGTTAAGATTCTTAGTTGGAGACATATTGAGTAATTGGGATTTGATATTGGCACGAGCAGAGTTTGTATATAATAATTTAATAAATAAAAGTACTAGAAAGACACCTTTTGAGATTGTTAATGGCACACAACCAAGAGTTATATCAGACTTGAGAGATATTGCTAGACAAGAGAAGAGGAGTGATGAAGGAGAGAAATTTGTTGAGTTTATGAATAAATTGTATGAGGAAGTGAAACATAAGTTGGAGGAAAGTAATCAGAAATACAAGGATAGTGTAGATAGATAAAGGAAACATAAAAAATTTGAAGTTGGTGATGCAGTTATGGTTCATTTGAAGAAACAAAGATTTCTTATTAGAACATATGGTAAATTAAAAATGAAGAAATTTGGTCCTTGCAAAATATTGAAAATATTTGACAGTGGAAATGCTTATGAAGTAGAATTACCTGATGACATGGATATATCACCTATATTCAATATTTTAGATTTGTGTGAGTATCATGAACCTGATGAAGAAGTGATAGTATCGAGTGATTATCCTAAGAAACAAATAGAGGAATTTGAGTAGATTTATAAATAGAGAGTTGGTAGGAATACAAGAGGAAGGGATTACATGGAATATCTAGTAAGATGGAAGAACAGACCAATTGAGGACTCATCTTGGATTTCTAAATTTGAGTTGGATTCAATTTAGGTTGTACCTGACTCATGATTTGGAGAATCATTTCTTTTAACCCCAGGTGTCTGATGCAAGAGCATCTTGGGTTCTTGGCAATCCTGTAACAACCAAAAATATTTTTTCTTTGGTTCGGTAGCTTGTTGGAGACTGCTTGGTAAAGTTCTTAGGAACTACTTTGTTCACTCAGTTGAAGACTATTTTTCTCTACTCAGGCTCAATTACTTTTTCCTGACATGTTTTACCACCGATTCTTGGTGGGTTTTCACCGAGTTGTCTCTATGTTCGGTTGGCCTTCTTACCGAGTTGTTTTTGTTCTCGGTTGGCTTCCTTACTGAGTTGTGGTTTGAAGTTGGATCTTCTAGATGAATTTTGCATTTAATATCCATAGCGTAATTAATGTTGGGATGTCTCATTGGGATGTCTATGGACCTAAATCTGGGTCTTTTCTATTTCCTATGTTGGATATTTAAGATTTGAGTGTCAACCTCTTCGGTGGTCTCCTGTATATATTTGGTTTTTTGTTCTTAGATGAGGGGATCAGTTTTTGGAGAATATAGTTTTAGCAGATTCAGATTTCCGTTCTGTGACCTCGCATGTATGAAGATTATTCGGTAAAAGATCTAAATGTATATGGCCAAAACTGGGAAGGCCTTACAGCCCGGTATGTAATAAGTTTGATGAAATAATATAAATATTTTGTTGTTTTCTTCTCTACCTTTCTATGTTGTTTCTTATGAGTTGTTCTGCAAGTTGGTTTGGATAGCTGGGAGTACCTTGGGTCCTGGTCTTCCTACCCTCCTTGCATCACAAAATGTGATGTAGAAATGTTGTACCTACAATAATGTTGCACACAACCACTGAATAACTCATTATATCAATTGGTTAGTAAGATTAAATCCATTGAAAAACATAGAAAACCAAATAAAATTGAATTATTGCTTCCTAATCATGAAGATTGTAATATAATTGTTAGTGCTCTCAAAATTAGCATATTAGATCATTGAATGGACAATCATGAGATGGAAGATTCAATT
The DNA here is from genome assembly GCA_018584345.1 of Thuja plicata. Taxonomy (NCBI): domain Eukaryota; kingdom Viridiplantae; phylum Streptophyta; class Pinopsida; order Cupressales; family Cupressaceae; genus Thuja; species Thuja plicata. The sequence goes on along the minus strand of MU223224.1, from coordinate 5,969,752 downwards.
AAGAATGCCTAAAATGCATAAAAACATGTTCAATTATGCTCCATTATGATCAAATGTATGAAATTAAACTAGATTAGATTGATAAAAGGAACTAGATTATTTCTAGAACAAATTTTCCCTTATTTATATGCTAAAATTCACTATGCACCTATATGAAATGAGCTAGAAAGGTTGCATTATATACATTTTTCCTTGGAGGGAAAAGGCTTCAAATTCAAATTTGAATTTGACGGTTGAGATGCATCCATGAGGGATGGCTAAGATGGAAGCTTGGTTGATCCATGTGATTACCTCTTATTGGTTAGAGGTTTGACTTTTGAGACAATGTTGAAGGAATATTAATGTTTTGAATTAATTAATTCTGTTTAATTAATTTCTTTAGCCATGTACTTTTTCTTTTGATTTAATTTAATGTCCAAGATTAATTGAATAATTAATGCCTCTTGGTGAGTGATCTTGGATTCTGTATTTTTGATGAATTTTATATTTGAACCGATATAGTTTAATTATATAATTGTGATTAGCTTTGAGTTGACAGTTTTGGTTAGGACCTGGGGGACTTGATTTAAGATTAGGGGTTATGATTTTATCAGACCATTTTCATGTGATTACAGTATCTACACTAATTTACAAAGAAATTTATAGAAAATAAAGAGTATTCACAACACTTACAAAATTTACAAAATTTATAGAAAAACTACAAACAAGCCCAACCTGCAAGTAAGACCAATCACGGGGGGCGATGCCAAAGGAGAAAGGACTAACAAGAAATCCCAAAGGAGACACAACACACCAAACACATGGCTAGGCTCAGGCGACACAAAAATAAATCAAACAAAACCCAAAAGAAAGAAAGAAAAAAAAAAGCAAAAGAAAAACCAGAGGCCCTACCTAAAAACACGAAATGTTGGAAGGGTGAAGCTCAAACACTGCTCACTCTATCACCATTGACACTCACTGCTAAAGTTTCAACCACACATCACTTGCACAATTTTACAGTCTAATAATTTCTTAGCTCAGGAAGCACTTTTCTTGAGTTCACAGTTAATTTTCTCAGGGGTAATTATTTCACAATAAGAGTGAAATTGATAGGTAAATAGTCTTTTATAATGCATGAAAAGGAGAGCATTAATTATTAATTAGCATTCCAAGAAAATGTAGACTTCCAAAGTCTAGACTTTGGGACACCCGATGATTACTTCTTTAAGAGAAGATAGAAGCGACGATACCAGAATCCCAGAGTCCAGAAGCAATTGACCACAGAGGATAGGAAACTCTAGGATCTAGATCCTAGAGAAACATAGACAGATAACAAAAGGGACAAGGCAAAGGAAAACAAAAGCAAAAAAAAAGAGGACCCAACATTTTTCCCACAAAATGTAGGGATGGGTATGCATGGAAAAACAAATGGTGACTCACAAAGACAAATTCCTTATGCATTAGAGAAATCCAGAATCTACCTGAAGAGTAAACTAGGGTCTTATCATCATCAGAGGTACTTTTATCAGTACTATTTATGGTGTTGGAAAGTCTAACTCACCATGATGTAGGTGTTCATTCTCACCAAGTTGTGAGGTGTGTTCGTAGAAAGGGGATGCATATGATAACCTTTGAGAGAAATAGATAAATCATACTAACTCGGCCAGACTCACGCTACAATGAGCATTGTGTAACCTTGGATTCCAGGGCGTTACCTTCTTCTTAGAATTTCTTATTTATTTTTACTTTGAGATGGTGAAGGTGGCACTTATTTCACTGGAGTCTTCAAGCTTATCTTGTTACTACAGTGATACTTCTTTCACCTTGCCATCCATTTTTCTCTCTTGAGCAAGAAGGAAATTTCAGGTCTGGGACACATTTTAAATTTTTAGGCATAATTTGTTGGGAGTATAATTGATATATCCTCAAAACAATTTGTGCCCCTTTTTCTTTTATATTGCTGACTTAGTCAACTACTTTTCTTTAACTGGCATTAAGTATGAACATTGCCCAAATTTGATGAAGACTAACTATTACCCTCTGTTACACTTCTAAGGCTTCCCTATGATGAGGGCATAAACAGACATCATCTAAGTAGAAAATCCAAGACTGTTAAAATGCATGGTGCAAGTCTCCCAATGTACAATGATTCATTATGCAAATATTTCCTACCCTCAGAAAGGTGACAGAATGTCAGGGGCTGGAAAAAAATGAAACAAACAGAAAAATAGGACATAACTATTTACATGGGTCAAAGACCTGGGGCCCTTTACAAGGAAAGCACACCAACAAGACACACTGAAACTATTTACAAGCCAACTATAAATATAATACAACCCAAAAAATGGGAGAAAGACCCTTCCCTTACCTCATTCTGAGTAGTGATTGAGGAACTGTGTATTGATGGACAATGGGACAGCTTCTCCTATTAAAGAATTGAGGCAATATGTGTTAGCCCCATAGATTTTGGATATATGGTATGGCCCAAGATAGAGCCTTTGGAATTTATTAAGTTTCCCTTTATTTTCCCAGGCCTTAGTGCACAAGAGGACCAAGTCCAAAGTTTGGAAAGCCTTGTATTGGGTTCTCTTTTCAAACCAGTGTTTGACCATTGCCTGATGTCTCATGAAGTGTTCAAGGGTATTACCTCTTTGTTCTTATAGATGTATCAATTTGAGGATCCAAACCTCCATAATATTATCTTGTGTGTTGAACTCTTGCATGAATTGTAATACCATGATCTGTAGGTTTACTGGGAATACTAGATTATGGTGGTAGACCAAATGGAATGGAGAAGTCCCCAAGGTAGCCTTGGTTGAGATACAATCTACCCAGAGGGTGAACCTAAGATTTTGGTGCCAATCCCAGGGGTTCTTATAGAGAAGGCATTTGATTACCTCTAAGAGGTTCTTGTTTGTAGACTCTTCTACTCTATTACCTTATGGATAGTAGTTACTAGAGAACTTAAGGGTAATGCTTTCGTGATAACCTCACTCTAAAAAATGGGCTTAGGAAAATGTTAGACCGTTATCGGACATGAGGGAAAAGGGAATTCCAAATCTAGTGACTATGTTTTCCTCAATGAAACTGATTACCACATCTGTCATGTTGTTTTTTCATGGTATGGCTTTAGACCACCGGGTACAATAATTTTTAGTAGTTTAGATATATTGGTAATTAGCAGATGAGTTGGGTTTTATTTCCCTAATAAAATCAAATTCCCATTGGGAAAAGGGCCTAGCCTCAAAGACGGGTTGGAAAGGCATTGTCAGATTCCTCTCTTGGGAGGCAGCAGTTTGAAAAATATGACACTTCCTCACATGTGCATGGACATCTTTAAAGATATAGGGCCAATAATACCTAACCTAGAAAATTTGGTGGGTGGTGGTGTCAGCTAAGCCCTGTCCGATTCTGAAATATCCATGGAATTCTTCTATCATCTTTTTATCCTATTCTCGATCAAGACATCAAAGGTAAATACCTTCATAATTCCTATAAAAAAGTGCTCCATTCTTGATCATAAAATGTGTGCTTTTCAACCGAAGCGCATGATGTTTGTTAGAAGGAATTCATTTAGAACAATGATTATTCAATAGAAGTTATACCAAATCGGTATACCAGGGATCCTGGATAAGGGAATCCATTGTATATGTTTGGCATTCAATTTGTGGGTCCATCTTAGCTATAATCCCTTTCCTTGGACTAACCTCATGGGTTGCATTTAAAGGTCAAATTCTTAGAGGATGGCCATCCATTTCCCTCAGAGTTCACCCAATTCACTTTAAATTAGTAAAGGCTTAACATCATGGTTAGGAATGATAGTGTGTACCCTACTTTGGAGAATATAATACAATAATTTCCTCACTGCCTGAACAAGGGTGAATGCTTGTTTCTCAAGAGGTTAATACTAAACTTTGGCATTCTTGAAGGGAGAACTCATGAAGGCAATGGTTCATTCTTCCCCTTCAACTTTTTGGGTTAACACTACGACAGTGGAGTGGACAGAGGTGAGAGAATATAAGTAAAATGGGAGGGAGTAGTCTGGACTTGCCAGGGTTGGGGCTTATGTGATATCCTATTTGATTTGAGTGAATTCTTCCTTCGCTTCTGGGATCCACTCAATTTTCACATCATTCTTCATCATATCATTCAGAGGTTAAAAAACCTCGACAAACCTCGTTATGAAGTGTATAGTCAGAAAATGGAAGCACTTCCATAGGAGACTAGTTTAGCCTTCCGAGTGAGTGGTTTGGGGTCATGAAAAGTGCCTCTAAATGGGTTCCTAATCTTGACATGGCTTCCCCCCTGACCTACCTTTCTAACCTCCATTTCCTGACCTAAATTCTGCATTCTGGGTCTCTGACCTGTGATCCTAGGATCTGGGGACAGGTTTGACCTCCTCGGACAGGGTCAACCTCAACCCTACCCTAGGATAGGGTCAACCTTAGCCATGTCCTAGGATAGGGCTGACCTCGACCCTGTCCCAGGGTCCAAATCCTGGGAACTTTTGGTTTCCAGGATGTCGGTCTTCACAAAAAGTCTATTCTCGCTTCCGGGTCGGCTGTTTTGGGTTCCAAATCGGTTGATTCCTAAATTATATTTAATATAGGTCCTCTCCTAGGGGTAAAGGATTAAATGATGATTTAATTATCCAATGTAGGCCTCCTTAGAAGATTGTGCCCTAGTTTCATATAAAACAGAGCTTTCTCCTCTCATTTTCTCTAACCACGATAAAGCAATTGAAGTCTTCTAATCAAGCATCAAGCATCCTTATGAAGTGAAGTCCAAGCAAGCAATTAAGAAATATTTGAAGCAAGCATCCATCCATTTTCATGAAGGAGATCCATTGGAGGCCATTGAAGGATTCAAGCCAAAAAAGTGCCCTTTTGGTGATCTCTCCATCCATCTTCTTCCAAAGCCCTTGTCAAGTTCAAGAATCCATTCAAGACTTGGTGTTGGAGATCTACAAAAAATATATTGAAGACATCCTTCCATTCTACACTCCATGTTTTGAAGCATACTTGTGGATCCACGGATTCGAATCTGCCACAAGGACATTACAAGAAAGGTGAACTTGAGTTTTGCTTTGTTATTCTTTATGCAATCTTCAATTACATATATTAAGGTTAATTCCAAAACTGGGGTTTGACTAAGGCAAACCCCTTTCCCCCAAAAAACAAACATTTTTCTTTTAGGTACAGGTTTAGAACTGTAGATCCGAGGCCAGATCTGGATACCCTTTTCATATTTCTTTCAGACTGTGCGAACAGGGACACTTTCAGAGCTGAGCAGATTGAGTTGGCAAAAGTGGTACAGGGTCGACCTTTTTCATAAGACGACATCAAAATGGAAAAATATTTCTAGGTTTTGTCCATCTCTGTGTTCCGGTTTGGTATCAACTGTCAGCATCTCCAGAAATAGTCTACAGATCTCATAAAATAGCAATCTTTGATCGGCTATTTTGTAAGGTTGGTACTTTCTCCTATTCTTTTCAATTACTATCATTAATCATATTAATTAATCAAATTATAGAATTTAAGATCCCATTTCTTGGTCTCTTTCCAAATAGTGGATTCATTTGTGTATTTACCCTTTGGGGTTGATCAAAATTGGATCTCATATTTGTGTATTTGAGGGTGAAAGAAAGGAGCATCTTATCTTCCCTTAATCACAATTACAATTGCAATATACAATCAATCAAATTCAAGTAAGTGTAAAGTAGGGTTAAGGAAATCAACAAAAATAACAATTAACAATTCAAACCCCCCCTTAACCAAAAAATTTTTGATCTTTACATCTCCTAAACCCTATTTTCATCTTTACATTTTGGTGAACCCGCGATAGACAACTCTTTCTTTTTTGGTGTTAGATTTTCATTGTGTATGTTAGATCTTGCATGTTCTTTCAAATTACATTTCAATTAAATAGATCTAAAATTTTGTATTAGTTTATTTGCATTGTATTGGTGTATGAGCTTTACTACATCTAGTCCTACTTATAGTATCCCGGTTAGAAGAAGTCGTAGACTTATGGGTTCCTCCTGAGTATTCCACTCCTTTCCTTAGGATCTCGGATGACAACTTGATAAATCATGATTCCAATCCTTCTATGGAGCATAACTCTTCTCACTCATCTCATGATGAGGATGATGCTTTAAGAGTTCCTCCTGAACAAGTGCAAAACCTTTCAACTGAACTTGATAAAATGGGTAATTGGCTTATACAAGAAAACCATAATCAAGATTCCATCCAAGCTATAGAGGCTCTTAAAAAAGTTCTCCATGATAATTATCAAGGTATTAATTTCTTACGTAGTATTACTCACCTTGTGAATTTGAATGTTAAACCTTTAGCTCAAGAGGCTCAAGATTTAGGATTCACACCTATTTTCACTAGTGTAGGACCTTCTTCTATTTCTCTACCTAGTATCCCTACTT
>MU223224.1:5943609-5959933 GCA_018584345.1 Thuja plicata | reverse complement strand
CTTTGATCCCTTTAAGAATGGATCTCCCTGATGGGTTGACTAGTGAGTAGCCACATTCACTAGGCGGTTCAACTCCATCTTTCTAGTTACACCTTTGTGTGGTTCACAATGGGACATAAGTTCTCATTGGGTGAGATAGTCACACTCTTTTTCTCCTTTCTTAACTAAGTGATGTCTCTCTTATTAGGATCTTAAGGATGATAAGGACTCGAGTCCCTTGGGGGCTTGAGGGTTTCTTTATCCCTTTTGATTTTAATAAGATTATCTTTTCTGTATGTTCTCCTTTATCAAGAGTTTGTGTTGAACTCATACTCTTGCTAAAGTGGGGGCTAAATGTATAGTCGAAAAATGGAAGCACTTCCATAGGAGACTGGTTTAGCCTTCTGAGTGAGTGGTTTTGGGTCATGAAAAGTGCCTCTGAATGGGTTCCTGATCTTGACATGGCTTCCCCCCTGACCTGCCTTTCTAACCTCCATTTCCTGACCTAATTTTTGCATTTTGGGTCTCTAACCTGTGATCCTGGGATCTGGGGACAGGGTCGACCTCCTAGGATAGGGTTGACCTCAGCCCTTCCCTAGGACAGGGTCAACCTTAGCCTTTTCCTAGGATAGGGCTGACCTCAACCCTGTCCCAGGGTCCAAATCCCAAGAGCTTTTGGTTTTCGGGATGTCGGTCTTCACAAAAAGTTTATTCCCGCTTCCAGGTCGGCTATTTTAGGTTCTAAATCGGTTGATTCCTAAATTATATTTGATATAGGTCCTCTCCTAGGGTTAAATGCTTAAATGATTATTTAATTATCCTATGTAGGCCTCCTTAGAAGATTGTACCCTAGTTTCATATAAAAGGGAGCTTTCTCCTATATTTTCTCTAACCACGATCAAGCAATTGAAGTCTTCTAATCAAGCATCAAGCATCCTTATGAAGTGAAGTCCAAGCAAGAAATTAAGCAATATTTGAAGCAAGCATCCATCCATTTGCATGAAGGAGATCCATTGGAGGCCATTGAAGGATTCAAGCGAAAAAAGTGCCCTTTTGGTGATCTCTCCATCCATCTTCTTCCAAATCCCTTGTCAAGTTCAAGAATTCATTCAAGACTTGGTGTTGGAGATCTACAAGAAAGAGATTGAAGAAATCCTTCCATTCTACACTCCATATTTTGAAGCATACTTGTGAATCCATGGATTCGAATCCACCACAAGGACATTACAAGCAAGGTGAACTCGAGTTTTGCTTTGTTATTCTTTATGCAATCTTCAATTACATATATTAAGGTTAATTCCAAAATTGGGGTTTGACCAAGGCAAACCCCTTTCCCCCAATAAACAAACATTTTTCTTGTAGGTACAGGTTTAGGACTGTAGATCCGAGGCTAGATCTGGATACCCTTTTCGGATTTCTTTTAGACTATGTGAACAGGGACACTTTCGAAGCTGAGCAGATCGAGTTGGCAAAAGTGGTACAGGGTCGACCTTTTTCATAAGATGACATCGAAATGGAAAAATATTTCTAGGTTTTGTCCATCTCTATGTTCTGGTTCAGTATCAACTATCAACATCTCCAGAAACAGTCTACAGATCTCAGAAAATAGCAATCTTTGATCGGCTATTTTGTAAGGTTGGTACTTTTTCCTATTCTTTTCAATTATTGTCATTAATCATATTAATCAATCAAATTACAGAATTTAAGATCCCATTTCTTGGTCTCTTTCCAAATAGTGGATTCATTTGTGTATTTACCCTTTGGGGTTGATCAAAATTGGATCTCCTATTTGTGTATTTGAGGGTGAAAGAAAGGATCATCTTATCTTCCCTTAATAACAATCACAATTGCAATATACAATCAATCAAATTCAAGTAAGTGTAAAGTAGGGTTAAGGAAATCAACACAAATAACAATTAACAATTTAAACCCCCCCTTAACCAAAAACTTTTTCATCTTTACATGAAGCGTCGAACAAAATTGATCTTCCCAAAGAAGTATCTCATCTCTTTCTTTCTACCAGGCATCTACAAATTCAGCATTTCCTCTACTCTCTCATGGTCAATGGATATTCCCTTCTTAGAGACAATATGTCCCAGAAATATCCCTTCTGTGACTCTGAATATTCACTTCTTGGGGTTAAGGGAAATACCAAACCGATGACATCTCTCGCATACCTTAGTGAGGTGGACAGGATGATCACACATGTCTCAGGAAAATACTGTCAAATCATCCTTATAGATGATTATGCACTTATAAACTGGTCCCTTGAAGGTGATGTCCATGGCCTTTTTAAATTTGGCCCCAACGTTGATTAGGCCATATGGCATTCTTCTATACAAAAAATTTTCCCACTTGATGGTAAACATGGTTTTGATTATATCTTAAAAATTAACCACAACTTGGTTATAGCCCAAGTATCCATCCAGGAAGGACATCATTTGTGAGTCATTTATGATATGAAGAACTTCATCCAGTGAAGGAAGAGGGTGGTTATCTTTATTTGAATCTTTTTTCAAGTTCTCGAAATCTATGCACAGTCTAATTTCTCCATTCTTCATCCGGAAAGAGACTAAATTTGCTACCCATGTGGTATGCCAGATAGGGAAGATGATTCAGGTAGATAGTAATTTTTGAACTTCCTGATAGATCATGGGTTCAATTAGGAGATTGAATGGCCTCTACTTTTTTTTGAAGGGTTTGGCATTGGGCTATAGGGGGATTGTGTGTTTCATGATGGAGGTATCATATGTTTTGAGATCCTCGTATCCCCATGCAATCACATCAATATATTCCCAAATAACTGCGATGATCTTCTCCTTTTCCTCTAGGGAAAAAGAGGTACCAATGCAAATGCATTTTTTTTGGTGTCCATCCTGATATTAAATTTATCGTATTCTCCATCTTAGGGGACTAAGGGATTTATATTTCACCCAAGGGTCTAAATCAAAGATCCATTCAAGGGCCACCACCATCCCCTTAGGGAAGGTGTTAGTGGGTAGATCAAGGATCCTATCCTCATCTCTACCTTGTCCTATATCATCATGTTCTTCTTCCTCAATGATTTGATCTTCAAAAACATCGATGTTTTCCATGAAGGAAAGGATATGTTTATCATCCTCAAATACCTAGAAGTGGGTTATGTTGTCAGGGACAAAGGGTGTGGGGACCATTTCTACAGAAAAAATCTAGAGCTGAGAACCTGCCATGGGTTCAAGGGTGATGGCAGACACCACAAAGGAATCTAGAACATAGTTCTTCTTCTAGGGGATCACCTCAATACCAAAGGCATCAAATTCCTCTTAAAAATCCATGCTCTATTGTGATATCTTGTCATCCATTTGTCATTACATGTGTATTGGATCTACACCTATTTGACTATAAGCTCGGAATTACCCATTGCCCGGAGGTAGGTGACTCCCTTTCTCAATGAAAATAGGAGGTCATGGATAAGGGCCTCATATTCCATGACATTTTTTGTGCATTCAAACTACAATTTATAAGAAGTGAAGAAAGACTTTCCTTGGGGGTTAATCAATTCTACCCCAGCTCTACAACCTTGCTTGGATCGAGACCTGTCAAACTTTAGGATCCATAAGTCATTGTCAGTATAGTGAGGCTAGGGTGGTTGGGCAGTGCACAATATTGATTTGGTGAGGGGAGGAGGTTCCATCATGTCCTTTGGGATAGACCCCTTAGGGGATGTAATGACATCCATAAGAGTTTTGACTGGGGATTCCTCAATGAAAAATCCTTCAGTTATGTTTGTGGGTGGACTGTGTTGCACAAGAGATTCTTCTTGTGTCTCTTTTATTGGAGATTTGAAAGGAAAATCTTGGTGGCATCAACACAAGGTTTACATCTCAATTCAGAGTGGCCAAGGATGTGTTTTTTCCTTGAAGTTTGACATTGTGTTTCAACCTCACAATGAGGTCATGGATTCTCTGAGTGACAGCAGGGTCCTTGTCAAGGAACATTCTGCATGGAACAAAGTCCAGGGTCAAGATTCATTTGGCCCTATATAGGTTAGGATCTAGTTCAACATAAACTATCTCACTCACTTGACCATAGTCAGTGAGGGCTTGTTTCATTTGGGGCTCACTTTCCACCTTGATTTGGGTTGTTTCCCCTCTTTAAGAGAACCACAAGTGGGAGAAGTTGATTGAGATATACCCGTTTAGGGCCTTAGATTGATTTTGACTTAAAATCATCTTGTAAGTCTCAAGGATGTTGACCACTTGGATGTCAATGACATTGGACACTCAAGGCTCTTGGACAATTTGAATCTGGATGATTCTTAATTCACCTACCATTTTGACAAGTCTTATCTAACTAAACTACTGCACCCTTGGACGTGGTAGGAACCAACCTGAAATTCTTATAGATGGATAGGGGCATGATGTTTCCCAAAGCTCCTGAATCCACCAAATAGTTCTACATTTTTTTTCCATATATTTTGAGGCTGAGAAAGAAGGGAGGGTCCTCTGTATTTCCCTGAAACACAGTCGCATTAGCGTTGTCGAAGGTGACAGTCTTTTATGGGGGATTGCAGGTTTTAGGGAATTCCAAATGTTATAAGAGGGATTTCCTCTACTTAGGGAGACTAAAAAATACCTCCATCAAGGTCATGGAGGTATTGGTGTTTTCCATCACCTTCATGATGTCTAATTGTCCCTTCAAAATTCACTAACCTTTTCCTACGAAGTCTTGGGTATTATTGGGGACGATCCCTTTTCTAGTGGGCAAATTAAAATTCATAAGGGGATCTAAAGGGATGTTGGTATTATTTGGGGGAGTCCACATAGTGAAAATTCCTTTGTTGGGATGGCTCCTCATGTTGTAGGGAGCCCAAAAATTGGTAAAGGAATTGGCTTCAAAGGCGGGGATGAAATCATCGAAGAGCCCCTATAGATCGGGCTCTTCCTCATCTTCTTTGTCCGCTCTGAAAAATATAGTTTCACAAGAAAAGTGGAATGGTAGGGCTCAATTGAGGATTATAGAGGAGTTATATTGACATGTTGTTGCCTATCTAAATGATCTTCTTGAGCGTGGCACATTTTACCTCGAAATGTAAACTAGTATCGTGTAGTCGGCACTATGAAGTCAAGGGGTGGAATTTGGCAAGTTATGCAGAGTGACTAGGATCCACAGTCCCTTGAGTGCTAGAATTATTTTAGGCCACACCCCCATTGTTTAGTGTATTGTCCCATTGTTGGTTATTGAACTGAGAATTATTTTGGTCATTATTTTTGTGATAATTCTAGGGCTCAGAGTTGCTGGAACTTAGTTGTCCCATGAAGACATTTCCTTGCTTAGAAGAGTTCAGGTAATGGGATATAGAGGGTCCCATCTTCATTTTTCCCATATCCATAGTAAGTGAGGAAAAAAGTCACTGGAGGGATTCAACGTTAGTGGAAAATTGGGTTGTTGGGTCATAATGTGACGATTGGGGTGGTGGGTTTGTAGCAGTAGTTGAAACTATGGAAGGTAATTTTCTAGATACAGTTGCTTAGAAGAAATGTATCCTGGAGGGTTGGGGCACCAGTTGCTATGGTTTTGTCTAAGGTGCATACTCCAAAGTTGGAAAAGCATAGTTGGGGTCAAGGTAAATATATCAGGGTACCAAGATCATTATCACTGAACCCATTACCATGTTAGGATTATACCCAACTACATAGGCACCTCCCTCGGGTTACATATTATATGAAATGCATTTTCCAATTCTGCTAGGAGCCTTTCTTAGATTTTGGGATAGTTCTAGGGAAAGGTTGGAAACCTTCTCCAAGGTGTCCCTCTTGTTAGTAGCGGTGGTTCTTCAGATAAGGGTTGCAACAAAAGGGTCTAGAGCGTTGAGGTACATTTGGATGGTTACTTCAATGGATAGGATGAAAGGACCCATACATCATTTTAGGGCCCTCTAGAACCGGTGGCTTATGGTTTCAAGACGTTCATTGGGTTCCTTTTTTATAGAAATAAATTGGTTGTGAGACCAAGGAGATTCCATGTAAATGTGAAATATTTCCAAGAAGGTTTCTTCCATATCTTGCCAACTATTGATGGAGTTGGCAGATAGGTTCATATACTAATTTAACTCATTTTCCCCTGGAGACAACGGGAACATCCCGATCACTACATCTTTGTATTGGATATGATGCCTATTCATGGCATCCTTGTAAGCCTATAGATGTTTTTCCATGGTTTGGGGGCCTAGGTGTTCATACTTCGAACATATCTTCTCCAGATGCAGAGGGAGATCATTTATTGCATTAGGGATTTGCCCCATTAGAGAGCTAGTGTTGTTAGAATATGTAACCATTGGGACCGTTGGATTTTGTAGAGTGGTATTTATCCCTAGGAAGGTCTAAGAAATAGGGGTACTCTAAGAAGTTGTGGGCCTGGATACATGTATTGAAGACTTTCTTTTATGATGGGTCCTTTTTCCCCAGATAGGGGTCTAAGTTTAGTAAACTCTTCAAGGTTTGGTGTCGATCAAAGGATTCTTTCAAAACGTAGAGGTGAGAACAACCTTAATCTATGTAAAGCTGGGTTTCTAAAACTACTACTTGGGGAACCCTCTCAAGGTGTCGTCTCAATGTTTTTTAGAGAGGACAAGCTCATGCCCTCATTCTAGTGCTAGTTTATATTGATAGGACTTTGTGATAGCCTTGCCAACTGGGAGAGAGTTTTCACCGAGTATCGGAGTACCAACCAACTTCCCTTGAAGAGGTTTACTAGAGAGCGGACTTTGTTTGCCTCCAACCACATGTTAGTCAGGTCACGATGGTGTGGGGATAAATTAGTTGGACATGTGACTTTTTATTAAGGGCCTATTGGTTTTAACTCATCAAAATCTGGGAACTTGAAAAGGGTGGGGTTTCCTACAAGTACATTTAACTTTAACAAAGAAAGTATAAAAATCCAAGTCAAGGTTAGAGTAAGAATCTATCTATATTCATATTATAAGTTTCCAAACATCAACAAGGATCCATATAAAGAACTAATAATAAATATCGAATGCATACATGATCATCAATCCAACATACATTAGTAGTAGAGTAAATTGTTTTATCTAATCAGTTAAAGAACTGGAGTAGAGGATATAAGGAAGCATACAACATGAAAAGTATTCCTTAATTTTGGAACTAGAAATGACACAAAGTATGGCACCAAGAGAGATTTCTCATTCCTTCATTAAATTCATGAATCTAGCATCACTAGTGGTTATATCCATGGCTCCAAGGGATCATTAATCTACTAAAACTGAGCAAAGTAACTAAGCTAAAAACACAAAAACAATAATCGCTATGGACAAAAAAATCATCAATTTTGTAGACCCTTGGAATGACATCATACTTCTTATTTATAGAAAATACTACCTACAACAGGACTCCAACCAACATAGCCTACTAATGTACATTAGCTACAACATCTATAACCAGTACTACCTACATTGTCACAATCACCTTGTTATATATAATCAATTGAGAAGATAGAAGAAAGAAGACTGAATATAGAAGAAGAAGAATTTGGGAGATTCTTCATTGGTAAAAGCACCTTCTTACTTGTTGATGTGAGTGTACATTCCAGGTACCTTGATCCATACACCCCATAAATGTAATTTTGGCTCCCTATCTCTAAGTACCATCCCTATACACTAGGTATTAAATGTTGAATCGATGCCTTAGGGACTGGAAAGTGTATGCAGTTAGCCATACTTTCTCTATCGCTGTCAAGTCACATTATACATGCCCCACTTCTGACAAGACTAAAATAAATCTAGGATGGTCATTGGTCAACTCTAAAGAAATCATCAATACAGATCACCGTAAAGAATACAAAAATGAAACCTGGAACTTTGGGCTCTGGGAGCTTGTGCTCAAAGAATAAAGAATATACCAATAGACCCCTAGGAGAATAAATTCTTGGATCCCAAAGGAATTATTGGTTCTTGAACTTCTTTTAGGCCTCCAAAATCTGAAGCACACCTTCCTTGTTTACTTCCTTTAAACAATCCCGATGGCTGATGACATCCTCGAGATGATCATTTGCATCTTCAGCCTTTTCCTTTATCTCGGAAGCCACCCTGGCGGCATCCTGGGACTTGAGAACCAACTAGGAGAGTTTCCCCATTACTATGTTGTCAAAATATCTAGAGGGCTATAATTGTGCATCGGCTACCTCATTAAATTTAATCAGTATAGAATCAATGGGAGTATAAGTCACGAAGCTCAATGGGTCAGGAAAATTAATAACTTTGATGAATAATAAATATTGGTCCATGGGGGCCCAGACTGCAAAAAGGCATCCCGCTATAACCTTTACCATTTGATTTCTTATTTTTATTCTAAATGCAAGTTTGGAGTATTGGGTCATTGGGAATCCATATGGCTCATCTCCTAGGATGTCTCTCTCCGCGAGATTCTCCTCCCCAAGATTCAAAATTTCTTCCAATTCATCCTTCCACCCTTCATATTTTTCTATCTCCTCTTTCCATTGTAGAAGGATGACCTTCAGATGATTCATGATGTTGTGAGCTCTAAAGAAATTAGGGAGGGTCTTGAACATGAAGCTTTGTATTTCTCCAATTTGTTCGACAATTCACTTGTTGACATCTAGCACTTTCCTCTTCATTATTCTTAGCGCACCTATATCGCCCTATGGAAGTGACATTCTAAACATGGAAGGCTAGGGTGTTGCAAAGGAGAGAGGATGAGCTAACTCTGTTAGGAGCCCGAGAAGATTTTTCTTTGTTTCTTGCAGCTCTTTTACTCTCTAGGATTATTATTCATATCTCTTGTGTATGGCCTAGTTTTCTTTGTCTAAGAGATCCAACTCTCCTTTCGGGTCTCCTTTTCCCAGGGGAACCTATTTAATCATGTAATCCTTGGTGGCTACCTTAGATTCATCTTTATCTGTTGGTGGGGCTGCTACTACTGCCACTATGTTCTCATCTAAGTCCCTTTGGGTAGTGTGGAGGATACGAGCCTTTTTAGGATTCTCTGTTTCTTGTGCCTCTACCAACATCTCGACCAATAATAATTGGGTTATTATTTATGTCAGATCTTTTCTTCTCCAAGATTCTACCAACCATTGTGACAATCCCTTTGATCCCCCTATTATTACCCCTGAGCTTGAGGTGCCCCTGAGGTTCTTTTAAGGCACCTCCATTATTGTGTCTTTGGCACTATTACCTGTTAGTAATAATTGAGAGGGCGGGTGAATTAGTGGCCTCAAATATTAATCCTTAAATCAACCCTTAAAACTTATAACCACTAATTATGTCTCAAGTTATCGTATGTCCTACAAGATGTATGCCTTGAAATACTTAAATCAATTTTCTACTTGTCAGATTGCTTTTCTAATCTCTTTTTTGTATGATTACCGATAAGCAGTTAACTATTTACCGAAACATAGTAAATATGCAGAGTATACAGATCAATCCATAAATGCATATGTGAAATGTAAAATAGTAAAGTAATAAACCATAAACACATAACACAAGGATTTTAACATGGAAACCATGTTAAGGGAAAAACCACTAGGACCGGTACCCCAAATTTTCACTCTTCTGAAGTGAGCTTTGTTAGGAGCCAAC
Source organism: Thuja plicata (assembly GCA_018584345.1). Lineage (NCBI taxonomy): Eukaryota > Viridiplantae > Streptophyta > Pinopsida > Cupressales > Cupressaceae > Thuja > Thuja plicata. Next base: position 5,950,359 of record MU223224.1, on the reverse strand, counting down.
CCTGTTAAAGGTTACAAACACGCTATTAGGTGTGACCTTGTTAAAGGATTTAGAAATAGTTTTTCAACTAGTATCTAGCATCTAATGCTACCATCCTTGATCAAACTCTCTTGGCCTGTCAATAGGTATCGGGCATATCCAATGCTACTTTTTTTATCAAACTTTTTGATACTCCTTGGGATGTATCTCAATTGTAAAAGACTTTTAAGTCCTTCTCGCTTAAGAGGCTTTATGCTTCAATGGTTAAACTAAAACACTAATGATCTGTTCATACATACAACTCAATTGTAGATTTTCAGATTTATTTTAAGTCCGGTACCTCTCTGATCAATATAATCACTTATACATTTGCTCCACAATGTTCTGTTCTATGATGCTTGTCTCACTATTCATCAGTGTCTGTAGAATCTAGCTCTTTCCTCATCTTGTTGATCATGACTAAATGAAGACTTTCTTCTCCTTCAGATTTTCTTTAGCATCTTTCCTCTATTTTATTTTTAACCCCGCTATTCGTAATGAATCAGGTTTATCTCTATATAGACACAATTTCCCCTTTTCTTGGCTTTCTTGATTCTTGGCGTGTTCAAAAATACTTGCTAATAGATTTAAAGAAAACTCTAGATTTATCTCAAAGAGATCTTCTTGCCAACTGGAAAAATCAGCTTTAAATCACTTACTTATCTTTGGCTTTATCTGGATGATTAAAATAATGATAAGTATATGTTAATTCTATCTTTTAGCTTCTTAACAGCTAAGCATTTTGTCATTTTCTTAACTCTCTTTTCTGTCGGTCAACACTTCAGTTAGTCATCAGTGATAACTGACTGTTCCAATGGTGTGACTTCAATTGTCATTGGGATCTCCATGCTTGTCTTCTCCATCGGGCAACACTAAAATTCTTTCCGTCGGGTTACTCTGTGCTTTGCTCATTGGGCAACACTGTAACTCTTCTCGTCGGTAATGTTGTGCATTAGCTCATCGGGTAACATTGTGACTCTGCTCTTTTACTGTAACTGTCAGTGTGTATTTTATTGGTGTATGCAGTCACTTAGTGAATACTTGACTTGTATGCATTACTGATAACATAGCCTTAATTCAATGGTTCTTTGAAGTCTTTGGAAGTAATGACCATATAGATTATATCAAGTTGACATCAATGACAATACAATACATTAATTGATTTAATGCCTTGTGTGAACATCAACTTAACATATTCAAACACTCAATCAGTTACATGTCATCAATATCTCCCTTTGGCATTGATGGAAACATACTACATTATCATACTATACTATTACTAATACAATATGAAATATACAGTTTCATCAAGCTTTCCTAATGTAACTATTACAAATGTCTAGCCATCAGTAAGCTCAAATAGCTTTGATTTGATTCTTGGAGATTTCTTATCTGTCTTCAATCCCTTTTCTTGATAAATGTAGAATATTTCCTTCTCTGATGTGATGTGTTCTCCTTCTGTGTTAAACTCTCTCGCTTTGACTGTTCTCCTTTCTTGTGATGTCTTTTGTCAGTAATTCTCTTCCTTTGTGTGTACTCTCCCTTTCTTGTTACATTTTCTCCCTTTGGATACTTTGATGGATATGATCTCTTCCTAAGATGATAATGGATATAATCTCTCCCTTTGACAGCAATGCCAAACAAACATCTTTGCAAACATAGATTTTGCAAAACAAGTATTTTCACAGCAATGTCAAATGGATCCTTTCTATCCATAATATATTCCTTGAATTTCCCAATCCATCAGTAATAACTCTGGTGCCATAGCTAAATACCTTGTTGTGTATGGATTTATTATTGAAGTTCATCTCTCTGCTTGCATCGACGTGAATGATATTCTGATAATATACAGGCTGATGCAACCTTCTAGTCAGCTTACTGACTAGTAGACAAGGGTCTGACCCCTAGTATTTTTCTCAAGTATTCAAATGCATCCTTGGGTAGTGGCTTGGTGAAGATATCGACTAATTGTTCCTTTGATTTCACATACTCAAGTATCACTTCCTTTTCCTGAACTTGTTCTCTCAAATGATGATACTTGATGGCAATATGCTTTGTTTTAGCATACATGACTGGATTCTTGGAAATGTTTATTGCACTTGTATTATCATAATAGATAATTACTGGTTCTAAAATTTTCATATGCATACCTTCAAGTAACTATTTTATCCATGCAATATTTGAGCAGTTTGTAGTAGCAACAACATACTCTTCCTCTGTTGTAGATTGAGAGATGCATCCTTTCTTTTTGTTGATCCATGTGACAAGTCTGTCACCCATAAAGAATGCTCCTCCAGTTGTGCTCTTCTAGCCATCAATATTTCTATCCCAAGCAACGTCGATAACAACCTTAAGTTCAAATTTGCCTTCTCTTTTGTACCATAAGCCATATTCCTTGGTATTCTTCAGATATATTAGGATTCTTTTCACAGCAGTCATATGTGATTCCCTAGGATTAGTAAAAAATCTAGCAGCTATTCCTACTGCATGTGCAAAATACATGAGCTCTCCAATCATAGATCTATACAAAGTCTAATTTACCTCTGATGACTTGTCTTCCTTTGTCAACTTACATCCAGTTTCCATCGGTGTTTCAACTGGTTTGGTTTCTTCCATCTTGAATATTTTTAGTACTTCTTTGATGTACTTGGAATGTGTAATGAAAATACCTTCATCTTTTTGCATGATCTACAGACCAAGAAAGAACTTGATCTCTCCAAACATAGACATCTCAAACTCTTTGCTCATTTCATTTGCAAATGATTTGCATAGCATATCATTGCCTCCAAATATGATGTCATCAACAAATATCTTAGCAGTCAAAATGTTAGCATCAGTATCTTCCTTCAAATAAAGATTATTGTTTTCACTAGTCCTTACAAATCCAATACTTATAAGATAGGAATGAAGTCTTTCATACCATGCTTGGGGTGCTTGTTTCAATCCATATAGGGCTTTGTGTAGTCTACATAGCATGTCCCTCTTGTCTAGATTAACAAACCCTTCTGGTTGTTCAATGTATACCTCTTCTTCAAGTGTTCCATTTAGGAATGCAAAATTGATATCCATTTGATATACCTTGAATCCTTTACATGCAACATAAGCAAGTAATATTCTCACTCCTTCTAGCCTAGCAACAGGTGCAAAGGTCTCTCCATAATCAATTCCTTCTTCTTGTGCATACCCTTTGCATACTAGTCTTGCTTTATTTCTGGTGACTTCTCCATTCTCATTCAGCTTATTCTTGAATATCCATTTTTTACTTATGACATTCTTGTCATTTGGTCTTGGTACAAGTGTCCATGTCTTGTTTTTCTCTATCTGCTCAATTTCTTCATTCATAGCACTTATCCATTCATCATTATCTAGTGCAGCATTGACAGATTTGGGCTCATAATCACAAATAAGACATCTTGTATTTAGAGACTTACCTCTGGTTCTCATACCAGCCTTCTTGTCTCCTATGATATGGTTTTTTGGATGGTTCCTTCTAACATATCTTACAAGTACAGGTTCAGCACTTTGTCTATCATCTTGATCATCATTTTGTTCTTCATTTTGTTCTCCATCACTTTGTGCATCATCTTGAGCAATATTTTGATTGTCAGTATTTGTAGCCTGATGCTCGGGTGCAATGGTCTGTTGCTCAGGAGCTCTACATTGTTGGTTGGGTAGAGTGTCAGGTTCCTCATTGTAAGTGAACCTATTGTAGTCCTCTAGTTCTTTAGTGCTTTCCTTTTCATTCTTCTCTGCAAATTCATCTATCTTTACATTTGCACTTTCAACAATTTTGTTAGAGGCTTTGTTTAGACATTTATAAGCCTTGCTCTTGGTAGAATACCCTATAAATATTCCTTCATGACTCTTGGAGTTGATTTCCCATTTCTATCATCTTTTAAGATATAACATTGACTGCCAAAAATTTTGAAATAACTTACATTGGGTGTGTATCCATACCATTGCTCATAAGGTGTCTTTTTGTGTCTTTCTTCAATTATACTCTGTTCAATGTGTAAATAGCACATCTTCCCTCCAGAATATTTGGGTGATGCCTTTCTCTATCATCAATGTCCTTGCACAATCAACTATGGATATGTTCCTTCTTTCAGCAATTCCATTTTGTTGTGGTGTTCTTGGTGCAAAGACCTATCTTTTGATTCCATGCTCATTACAAAAGTTACTCAATTCATCTAAAATATATTCCCCTCCTCTATCTGACCTTAAGCATTTTAACTCCTTACAAGTTTGCTTCTTAATCATTGCCTTATACCATTTAAACATCTTAAATGCTTCTGATTTATCTTTTAGAAACATGACTGTCATCATTCTAGAGTAATCATCAACAAAGAGAATAAAATATATATCTCCATAATAACTCTTTGTCTTCATAGGTCCACATAAATTAGTATGGACTAATTCTAGAATTACATCAGATGTATGGGTCTTGCTTTTGAAACTAGACTTTGTCATTTTACCTTTTTGACAATTCTTACACATGATGTTGCCAGGCTTGGTCATCGTCGATAAGCCTCTGATATTTCTCTTTTTGCTAATCTTTATCATGTTGTCAAAGTTCACATGACACAATATTTTGTGCCATATCCATATGTCTTCATTTGTAGAAATCAAACAAGTAGTGTCAGTATCATTCAGATAGAATAAGTTACCTTTTGTCTTCTCATCGGTACCAATCAAATTTCTTGATTTATTGAAGATCTTTGCCTTCTTATTTTCAAATGCTACTCTGTGACCTAGATTATTCAACTGAGAAACACTTGATAGATTATAATTCAATCCATTTACCTAATAATAATTTTCAAATTTTATTTGGTTATTCAACATTATGATTCCTCTACCTTCAATTGGACAAGGTGTGTCATTACCCATTCTTACTGAACCACCTTTATAGTATTCAAAAGTCTCAAAATTTTGCTTATCACCAGTCATATGATGAGTGAAACCACTATCTATGATCCAGACATCATTTTTACTAACTTTAGATATGAGTGCAATTTCTACATACCTTTCTTCATCATCATCTGAATCATCTTTTACTACTACAAACACCATCTCGGTGTCTTCATTAGATTCAGTGTTAGTATCATCATCCTTTCATTTTTCTAGGTAATTGGCCTTCTTTCCTTTGTCCTTGTAGTCTCGGGTATCTCTTCTTTTTTATTATTGTTAGCTTCTGTAATCACCTCTATCAGATTTCTTTTCAAATGATCTGTCATTACTTTTGTCATCTTTTCTTCTGTTAGTACATCTTATAGAAAAGTGTCCAATCTCTTTACAATTAAAACAATCAAGTGGTAGTTTACCTTTGTATTTACCTTTTCCTCTATGTATTCTTCTAGCCATAAGTGCTTCAATTTCATCAAGATCATCTTCTTCACTTTCACTATCACTATCTTTTCTCATAGTTTTTTTATGACTTGATTTACTTATTCTCATAGAAGTTTTGAATGTAGACTCTATGTTTGGTAAGACACTATTATCAAAGTTATTCATCTCAAATGAAATCAGTCTTCCAATCAAACTGTCTAGAGTAACATTGCTATTTTCTACTGCTCTCATTTCTTGAATGGCAGATACTCTAATAGCATAAGTAGGTAGTAAGGTTCTTAGAATTTTACTTACCACCGTATCTTCTTCTAGTATACCTCCAACTCCTCGGATAGCATTGACTACCTCTTTGATTCTTGTGTTGTACTAAGTGATGTTTTCACCTTCTTTCATTTTGAGATCATCAAACTTTCCTCTAAGGCTATCTGCCTTGGCTCTCAAAACATTTTTGTCACCACCATGTACAAGCATAAATTTGTCCTACATCTGCTTTGCAGTCTTGCAGGTTTTGACATCTTCAAATTCAGCATCGGAGAGTGAGGAAGATAACTCTATCATCATGAAATTGTGCTCATGCTTCTCTCTCATTTGTTCAACTATTGGTTCTCTTGTGGGCAACACATATTTAGTATCTAAGTATTGAGTAACATCATTACCAATACCTGATAAGTGGAGTCTTATTATGCTCTGCCATGAAGCAAAATTATATTTGTTCAACTTGGGCACATCTTGTCTATTCATCTTGTGATCTTTATCTTAGGTCTTAAAACCTTCCTTCTAAGCACACAAGATCTAATACCAATTGTTAGTAATAATTGAGAGGGGGGGGTTGAATTAGTGACCTCAAAAATTAATCCTTAAATCAACCCTTAAAACTTATAACCACTAATTGTGTCTCAAGTTATCTTTTGTCCTACAATATGTATGCCTTGAAATACTTTAATCAATTTTCTACTTGTCGGATTGCTTTGCTAATCTCTCTTTTGTATGATTACCGATAAGCAGTTAACTATTTGCCAAAACACAATAAATATGCAGAGTATACCGATCAATCCATAAATGCATATGTGAAATGTAAAATAGTAAAGTAATAAACCATAAACATATAACACAAGGATTTTAACATGGAAACCATGTTAAGGGAAAACCCACTAGGACTGGTACCCCAAATTTTCACTCTTCTGAAGTGAGCTTTGTTAGGAGCCAACCTTGTTAAAGGTTACAAACACACTGTTAGGTGTGACCTTGTTAGAGGATTAAGAAATAGTTTGTCAACTAGTATCTAGCATCTAATGCTACCATCCTTGATCAAACTCTCTTGGCCTGTCAATAGGTATCGGGCATATCCAATGCTACTTTTGTGATCAAACTTTTTGATACTCCTTG
>MU223224.1:5902168-5943559 GCA_018584345.1 Thuja plicata | reverse complement strand
ACCATCCTTGATCAAACTCTCTTGGCCTGTCAATAGGTATCGGGCATATCCAATGCTACTTTTGTGATCAAACTTTTTGATACTCCTTGGGATGTATCTCAATTGTAAAAGACTTTTAAGTCCTGCTTGGTTAAGAGGCTTTATGCTTCAATGGTTAAACCGAAACACTAATGATCTATTCATACATACAACTCAAATATAGATTTTCAGATCTATTTTAAGTCTATTACCTCTCTCATCAATATAATCACTTATACATTTGCTCCATAATGTTCTTCTCTGTGATGCTTGTCTCACTGTTCGTCGGTGTCTGCAGAATCTAGCTCTTTCCTCATCTTGTTGATCAGGATTGAATGAAAAATTTCTTCTCCTTTAGATTTGCTTTAGAATCTTTCCTCTATTTTATTGTTCACCCTTCTATTTGTAATGAATTGGGTTTGTCTCTATATAGACATGATTTCCCCTTTTCTTGGCTTTCTTGATTCTTGGCATATTCCACAATTCTCGCCAATAGATTTAAAGAAAACTCCAGATTTATCTCAAAGAGATCTTCTTTCCAACTATACAAATCAACTTTAAATCACTTACTTATCTTCAGCTTTATTTGGATGATTAAAACAATGATAAGTATCTGTTAATTCTTTCTTTTAGCTTCTTGACAGCTAAGCATTTTGTCATTTTTTGAACTCTCTTTTCTGTCGGTCAACACTTTAGTTAGTCATCGGTGATAACTGACTGTTCCATTAGTGTGACTTCAGTTGTCATCAGGATCTTCGTCCTTGTCTTCTCCGTCGAGCAACACTGAAATTCTTTCCATTGGGTTACTCTGTGCTTTGCTTGTCGGGCAACACTGTAACTCTGCTCGTCAGTAATGTTGTGCATTAGCTTGTTGGGTAACACTGTGACTCTACTCTTTTAATCTGACCATTGGTGTATGCATTCATTTAGTGAATACTTGACTTATATGCATTACTAATAGCATAGCCTTGATTCATCAGTTATTTGAAGTCTTTGGCAGTATTGACCATACAGATTATATCAAGTTGGCATCAATGACAATACAAAACATTAACTGAATTAATGCCTTGTATGAACATCAACTTAACATCTTCAAACATTCAATCAGTTACATGTCATCATTACCAAGATCATTGCCTAAATTTTTTTTATCTTCCCCCGCACCATCCTCTAAGATATTTTTTGTTAGCAGGTAGAGAGGTGGGAGTTGTTGGACCAACTCATTTTTTACCTCTTACTATAGCTCTGGGAGAGATTTGTCTTTCTCTATGTCTATGAATGGTGATTGGCCTTTACTACATATTGGGATTTAGAGCCTAGCATTTGGGGGTACAATTATACCTATAGGTTTGGATTCCCTAGATTCTGATAACTTCTCCTCAACCCACTTATTCTCTTATTCTTTTTCTTCTTTAACTTTTGTATCGGCTTCCTTCTACTGGAGTTCTTTTTCCTACTCCTGGGAATTCTTTTGTACCTCCTCTTCCTTTTTCTCCTCCTAGAGGGTACCTAGGTTGGATTACTGAGAGGGTGGTGAATCAGAAAGCTATGATACTTTAAACTTTAAAACTAACTCTAATTCAACTCGGTAGAACAAAACTACAACAGCAAATGAATCACAAATAACTTCAATAACAATCAGCAACTTGCATAAACAGTAAATATCATGCACATAAATCATTCAACATGCATAACACCAAATTTAATGAAGAAACCCAATTTTTGAAAAACCTTTGTGGGTATTTTCACCCACAAATGAAAATACTCTTCTGAAGTATGCTCGGTTAAGAGCTAATCCTGTTAAAGATTACAATACACATTATTATATGTGACCTTGTTAGGGGATTTACCTTAGACCCATTAAGATCTTCACCCTTTTAGGAGTGTCCTAGTTAGAGGTCTTTGAACACTCTTTTATAATGACACATTTCTCAAGGATTTTACAATAAGACTTGTTAAGTCCACTCGGTTAAGAGATTTCTCTATTACAAATGCAAATAAGAAACAGTGTATAAAATGATCTGTTAAACTACAACTACCTCTTTCTTGAGAAAATTCCTTATGCTTTCTCTGACTATTGGCATCAACACTTCATAAATCTCTTCTTTAGAATTAGATGTACACCTCTTTTATCTTCACTACTTCACTTGGTAGCACTTCAACACTTCAACTTGCTAGCTCTTGTGTTATTCAAATTCATCCTTTAAATAGATCCTATTTTTGCCTCTTAATCTCCTTTATTAGGTTTTCCTTAATCACTCTCAGCTATTAGATCAACTTTTTGAACTGATTCAGTGAATTTGAAACTCGGTGAACCGCTTCTGTATCACTTCAGAACTTGCACTTTTCTTGGAAGTAAATCCTTCACTTTTTTCGCTTAATCTATACCATAGATCTTTACCTTGAATTTTATCATGTGTAGATCCTATAACTAACTTCTTCTTCATCCTTGGAATCTTCCAAATCACTGTTTCTTTCCATTAAATGTATTCTTATCCTTATTTCTAACATTTGTTCTGCTCGAAAACTAACTCTCGGCTTGGTGACTAACATGCACTGTTTGGTCCTCAATGTCTCAGTGTCTTGACAGACTTACATAACCCTTTACCAATAGACTTCTTTTTTCTCGATAAATTAACTATTTATTCTAACCAACTTGACCAATCTACTTTACCATTTGGATAAAATAGAAAACAATTATCTCAATATGAACTTATCATTATCTGATATTTATTATCTTTCCAAATAAAATCAACTCCGAAAGATATGCCAATTCAATATGAACTAGAAATCAATTGCTTGACATCAATGACAAAATAAAAAATGATCTAATCCTTTATAAAATCTTGTATACCTTTGATCTCGGTCTTCATCATTATCTCCATCAGTTGAGTAACAACCTATATCCTTTTCTTGCGCTATCTCCTCGTTCGCCCTTGTCACCATCATATGTAAACTTCCAAAATCATCGATCTGGAAGAATTCATCAACATTTTTCTAGAATATCTCTAGATGATCCTCTAGGGCATCATCTTTGTTAGAGGAGGAGGTAGAGGGAATCTCTTGGACCTTAGCCACATCTCTGGGTTCCGAGATTGGGTCCCTATTTAGAGGGGATTTGTCTGCTTTCTATTTATTCCTCCTTTGGAGAGGTACTACAATGGTTGAAATTACTACTTCTTCCCCAACATCCTCACTACATGGAATACCAAATTGGGTAACCAAGGAGGGAGACACACTCGGTGGGGGTGGGGAGCTTATCGGGGTAGCTCCAAGACCAAATGTCACACCGGAGCTTGCCGCTTCCACTAGCTTCTAGGACTGTCAATTACACATATAAATCCATCATTAGGGGATTCGGGGTGGGGTTCAATATTTGGGAATATGTGCTGACCTTCTATTTCCCTTTGTCTTTGGATTTTTCTGCCACCCGGGATCCAGAACCGGTTGCCTCCAAAAATTGGTTGCCCAATTGGACACTCTTCGGGCATATCTTCACAAAATATGCATGGTTGCGCTCAATCACAACCCTTGAGATGACCTCAAAGACAAAATTTCTAGGGTTTTCTAATCTACTGAAGGGAGATCCATCTTATCAATACCTATTTCTTTATACTTGGGGTCTTCAAGTGATCTTTTGTCAAAACAATTCTGTGGGAAATTCTGGTGGCTGAGGCGGTCCATCATACCCTTTGACATTCTTATATAATCTCAGCTCTGGACCTCAAATTCATCCTGACAATCCTCCCAAAAATCCTCTAAATGTGGTGCATTGGGTTAGGATCCTCAGGGTATCACCTTATCTAGTCGGCCGCGTGGATCATAGTTCTTGTGGCTGAGTGAAAATTTGGCGAAGTTCAGGATGTTTAGCTCCTTGTCTACTTCCTGGGCCACTGTAAGGGAACAAGTGTATATACCGTATATTATAGGGAAGGAAATGGAAGCAATATTTTTTGTGGTCATTAGGGCATGTACCTCCATAATCCTCCTACAAGATTCTAACAATACAATTCTATCTCCACAAGGTTTACCTACAAAAATATGGACTTCTGGTAAACCTTATAACCCAGATATATGTATTTTGTAAAAATTGGATGAAATATCATCCCCATAGGTTTATCATGGCCATGGATTCTAGAGATAGCCTGAACCCTACATTCTTCGTGAGCACCTTGATCTCGTGAAAAATGAAGGCGTCATTCACCCTGCAAAAATTCTAAAAACATTCATCTTATTAAATCTAGGGAAAATAATCCCATGGGGTGGCCTACTTCATCTCGGTTATGAGGAAACCAATTGTGTCTAGTCCCCAAATTCTTGTGTATTTTTGAGATAAGGACCACAGAAAAAAATAGGTCATTTAGAATTTGTGATCCTCCCCAACCTTTCTTATCTGGGCGTCCACATGATTTGAGATGATAGTGGCCTAGTCAAAGAATTTCTTATCAGTAGTCATACAATACACAAAGTAATACATCCATGGAGTGAATTCCTGGGTGTGGGGCTCCCTTAAAGACCCTACAAAAGAATATGATCCATGCCTAGATGGGCTCCTTGAATCAGAGTGAGGAATATCCATCCTCATCTTCTTGTAATCCCGGTGCAAGATTATTAGCCATTCTGTGTTAAGGTGGCATCGGGTCGCGTCTCTAGCCTCTGTGAATTGAGCTATTGAGGATATCAGACTGAGGACAACAACATCCTAGAAAAATGAAATTTTCCAAACTATGGCAATGGCATCATGGTTCAAGGAGGCAATGGGAACTCCATAGGATGTGGCAACATCTCGAGTGGCCACATTGTAATTCTTGGCCAAGAGCTCTATCAACTCTGGAGATTGTACTGAGTAGGGGAAACTAGCTACTTGGATAATTCTAGAGGCTACTAAGTTAACTAATATCAAGTCATTTGCACACCTCTATTGGTATATTTCCTAGATAAGGCCATTTAATTTGGCCCAGGTGCTGAAATATGTATCTGTGACCTCCTTTAGGGTTATTTCAATTTGAGGCCCCTGAATTGTCTCATCTTTCTTATACTTGAGAACTAGTGGGAGATTCTCTAGTGTATTTTTTTCCTTTGATTTCTTGGTAGGAATCATCAACGTGCTTGGGATCTTGGTACTTCATGGGGGTGATCCGGCTACAGCCATTTCTTTTTCTCCTGGATTAGAACTTGCAAGATCAGACAACTGTCAATATATTATTTATTAAATATTTTAAGAAAACTTTGGGTCTCGGGACTTCGAGAATCCCTTCACTTGTCACTTGAAAAGGAATGTGTTAGCTATCATTAAGAATACGGGTGCATTGTCTCTCTCACAAACAAACCATAAAACCTATAATACATGATCGAGACTACAAGGGTCCAAAAATGATATCTTGAACAACAACCGTAGTGGGTGTGTTGCGGAGCACCAGGACACCCAGAGACAAATATCCTGGAATAAAAGAATGCAAGTGGGGTTGTTGAGGTGACACCTCCATTAAATGACCGGTCACCTTTACATTCAACATGTGTACATCCCCTAGGGAAGAATGATGGAAATTGGTTGACACCTGGTATGGAACAAAGGGCATTGAAGGCCAACTGAGATGAATTTTGATTGCTTGTTTGTGAGAACAAGTCCTGCCATTAAGGTAGACATGATCGAGGAGAGAGAAAATTACAAATGAGCCATTAAGCTCATGAGCTCGGCTCTGCAGTTATCCTGGTTATCATGACTCAAAAAGGAGTCTATCTTGGCCAAGATTACCTAGGATCTAATCGAAAAGGAGTCCATGATCCATTATTAGTCAAGCATGGTCGCCAGACCTCACAATTTTTTTTTAGAAAACAACTCCAAATCCTTATTTACAGGAGCCCACACCGCGAGCAACCTATGAATTTACATGGTTTTCACAGGGCACTAGGATGACCTAAGGGAAATTACAAAATGCAAAATATATGTAGCATACACAAAGCTATGACCAGCTCACTCAGGTCTACACGATATCTACATTGATTATCAAAGCAATTTATGAAATATATATGATATTCACAACACTTAAAATTTTTACAAAATTTACAAAATTTATAGAAAAACTACAAATAGACCCAACTCACAAGAAAGACCAGCCACAGAGGGTGATGCCAAAGGAGAAAGGACCAACCAATCCAAAAATAGACACAATACATAGAACACAGGGCTAGGCTCAGGCGATACAAAAGGAAAGCAAACAAAACCCAAAAGAAAGCAAAACCAAAGGGCCAAAGAAGGCCTACTTGAAAACATAGAATGTTGGGAAGGGTGAAGCTCGAACACTTCTCATTTTTTCACCATCGACACTCACTACCAAATTTTCAAACACACAGTGCTTGCACAAATTTATGGTTTGAGAATTTCTTAGCTCAAGAAGTGCTTTGCTTTAATTCACAGTTAATTTCTCAAGGGTAATTTGTTCATTGTAAGTGTGAAATTGTTAGGTAAATAGCCTTTTATAACACCCCAAAAGGAGCGCATTAATTTCTGATTAGAATTATCAGAAAATTCATACTACCAAAGTTTGGACTTTGGCACGCCGCACCAATGGTTACTTATTCAAGAGAAGACATAAGCAACGACATTGGAATCTCGAAGTCTAGAATTCATCGACCATAGCGGAGAAGACACTCCTGGATCTAGATCCTAGAGAAACACAGAAAAATAAAAAAAGGGACAAGGAAAAGGAAAACAAAAGAAGAAGAAGAAAATAGGGGACCCAACATTTTTCCCACAGAATGTAGGGATAGGTATGCAGAGTATTACACCTTATCCCCCTCTTTATCTTCTTCCTATTTAATTTTTATTCCCTCCTTATTTTCCTCACTTCCCCTCTCCTCACCTTCCTCAATATCATATTCCACCAGGTTCTTCAAGTTTCCTTTATCAACAAAGTGGGTAGCCAATCTATGCAACCTCCATCGGTTACTTTTGTTCATCCTATTTTATTCCCCCACATTGTCCTCCTCCTTGTTGACAATCTCTTGAATGGTTAATTTGACTTTTCTTTCCAAGGGGGAAGGTGTTTTACCTTTTTTCTTAATAGGAAGTGAGGCTTTCTATTTGAGGTCCCCATGCTCATTTGCAGTTACCAGGGGTGTGGGGATTTCAGGAGTTCCAGGTTGGCAGGCAATGTTTATAGCACCAAGATACATAATGAACATTTTCTTGCTAGGGACATGAGTATCAATAAGGCTATCTCAGGGATGGGTAGTAGATTTTGGGGCTTTATGCACAATGATCTTCTTTGGTGGGTACAAAGAAAGGTGGAAATTATAGAGTTATTAGATAAGGCCTTAATGAAGTAGGACCCTAATGGAGTAGGATGGGTTTTTCCCTTGACTCTTAGCATTCTCAATCACTTCTTTCACATAACACTCCAAGGAACTGAGAAGGCCAAAGGAAATGAAATAAGGCTATATTTTTGAAAATGGTTAAGGAAGAGAATATGGTAAAAATAATACATTCTAAACCTATCCTCTAGAGTGAACAATTTCATAATCACGAGACATACCTAGTTCCATGGGGCTGATAATTTTTCTCTTTCGTAACCCCATGCATCTTGGAAAGGATTTTGTTTCCCCTAAAGAACTAACTGAGGCTTTCATTATTGAAAACAAGACTAGTCTTTGATGAGCTATAACTGATCTAATGTTTGAAGATGACAAAGTTAATGATCATCGAGCTATAGAAAGTAAATGAAACACATTAAATCAATTAATGTATTGTATTGTCATTAATGTCAACTTGATATGGTATGATTTCTCATACACATATTGTCACAACACTTAAATATCTGAAGAGACAAATTTTTTGTCATCGGTAATCATGTACACTGAGTGACAGTAAACCCCGATGGACAGTGAACCCTGAGCACAGAAGTTCATAGTGTTAACCGACAGACAGTGTTACCCGAGCAAGTGATACCCAAGCAAGAATTACCGAGCTAACTGCAGTTGTCACTGAACAAAACTGAAGTTGATGCACGATCTATCTGCAGTAGTCACCAAGCACAACTGAAGTGTTGATCGATGGGAACTGAAGTTAGTAAATGACAAAACACTTAGCTGGAAGAAGCCATATTTAGAGTTAACTAATTATTTTCTTTATTTTTATCAATCAAATAAAAGCCAAAGATAAGAAGGAGATTTAAAACATATTTTATTCTAGAAAACAAGGAGAGATTTATGAAATCATACTAAAGAAAGAATGGCGAGCTTTACAGATCAAGAAGTGATCAAGGAAGAAAACAAGAAGAATGAATGGTGAAGTCATGTCTATATAAAGAGACAAGTAATTCATTATGAAGAGAGGATACTGAGTATAATTCTAGTGAAGATAGAAGTCTTCATGCAGATCTGATCATATAGGCTGAGGAATAGAGCCAAGAATTTTGCAGACACCGAATGACAGAGAAGAAACAACATTCACCAAGCAGAAAGAAGTGGAGAAAAGGAATAGGAAAGAACATTGATCAAAAAGGTATTATGGACTTACAATAGATCTGAACATCTGCAAAGTTTAGTTGTATCAATGAACATATCATTTACTATTTCAGTTTAATCATTGGATCAGAAAATCTCTTAACAGAGTAGGATTTAACCATCCTTAATACATTGAGATACATCCCAAGGAGTATCAAAAGGTTTTCATGTTGATAGCATAGTGAATGCTAGGTCAAGTGATAAACTATTAGTTTTAAATCCTCTAATAAGGTCACACTTAACAGTGTGTTTGTAACCTTTAACAGGGTTGGCTCTTCACCGAGCTCACTTCAGAAGAGTAAAAATTATGGGTTACCAGTCCCAAGTAATTTTTCCCTTAATAGGGTTTCTACGTTAAAAATTCATGTGTCAAATGTGTATATGGTTCATTGCTTTGATATTTTGCTTTAAACATTACTAAAATAGGATTGATCGGTAAACATTAAGTTATTTACTGATATTTGGTAAAGGTTAAGAAAAGATAAACTGCTATTTGGTAAAGCTTGAGAAAAGGATAAATAGTATATTCATCGAGCAGTATATATATGTTAGATTAATCAAAGGCATGCATCTTGTAGGACTCGAGATAACTAGAGGTTTTATATATGTGGTATAAATTTTTGGTTGGATTATTGGATTAATTTTTGAGGCCACTGATTCACCCCCCTACCCCCCCCTAGTTATTCTAACAATTGGTATCAAAGCTTGTGTGCTTAGAAGAGAGTTTCAAGACTCAAGCTAAATATCACAAGATGAGAAAAAGGGATGTGCCTATTCTAAACAAGGACAACTTTGCATCATGGAAAAGCGGGATAAGACTCCACCTATCAGGTATTGGAAATGATGTCACACAGTACTTGGATATTGAATTTGTATTACCTACTAGACCTCTGACAGTTGATCAATTGAGAGAAAAACATGAACACAATTCTATGATGATAGAACTTGCTTCCTCACTTTTCGATGCTAAATTTGAAGATGTCAAATCATACACCACCATAAAGAAAATGTGGGATGAATTCAAGCTAGTATATGGAGGATATAAAAATGTGTTGAGAGCTAAAGAAGAAAGCCTAAGAGGAAATTTTGATGACCTAAGAATGAAGGAAGGAGAAAACATCACTCAGTACAGCTGCAAAATCAAAGAGGTTGTCAATGATATCCGAGGAGTAGGAGGTGTACTTGAAGAAGAAATAATGGTAAGTAAAACTCTGAGAACCTTACTGCTTGTTTATGCTATTAGAGTATCTGCTATACAAGAAATGAGAGTAGTAGAAAATAACAATGTTACTCTAGATAGTTTGATTGGTAGACTTGTTTCATTTGAGATGAATAACTTTGACAACAGTGTCTTACCAACTATTGAGTCTGCATTCAAATCTTCTCTGAAAATAAGTAAATCAAGTCATAAACACACTATGAGAAATGATAGCACAAAAGTGATAGTGATGAACAAGAACTTGATGAAATTGAAGCACTAATGGCTAGAATATTGCAAAGGCAAAGGTAGATACAAAGGTAAATTACCATTGGTATGTTCTAATTGTAAAGATATTGGACACTTTGTTGCTAGATGCCCTAACAAGAGAAAAGAAGACAGAAACAATGACAGATCTTATGAAAAGAAGTTTGATAGAGGTGATGACTGAGATTACCGAAGCAACCGACAATTTGATAGAAGAGATAACTGAGACTACAAGGACAAAGGAAAGAAGGCTTGTTACCTGGCTGAGAACAAAGCTGAAAATACTGACACCGAGTTTGATGAAGATATTGAGGTGGCATTTTTTTTCTATGAAGGATGATTCAGATGAAGAAGAAAGGTATGTTGAAACTACACTCATATCTAAGGTTAGTAAAAATGATGTCTGGATTATTGATAGTGGTTGTACCCACCACATGACTAGAGATAAGGAAAATTTTGAAACTTTTGAATATTATAATGGTGGATCAGTAAGAATGGGTAATGACTCACCTTGTCCAGTTGAAGGTAAAGGAACAAACATGTTGAATAATCTGATCAAATGTGAAAATGCATATTGGGTGAAATGACTTAGCTATAATCTATTGAGTGTTTCACAGTTGAATAACACAAGACACCAAGTTGCCTTTGAGAACAAAAATACAAAGATCTTTAATGAATCAGGAAAGTTGATCAGAACTGGTGAACAAACAAAAGGAAACCTATTCTATCTTGATGATATTAAGACCACTTGTTTATTGGCTAGAAATGAAGACATTTAGTTGTGGCATAAAAGGTTATGTCATGTGAATTTTGACAATATGGTTAGGATAAGCAATAAAAGGAAAGTAAGAGGCTTACCGAGCATGTCAAAACCCGACCATGTCATGTGTAAGAATTGTCAAAAAGGTAAAATGAAAAATTCTAGTTTCAAGAGAAAAACCTACACATCTAATGCTATTCTAGAGCTCTTCCATATTGACTTATGCAGACTAATGAGAACAAAGAGCTATTATTGTGATAGATATTTCATTCTCTTTGTTGATGATTATTCTAGAATAATGGTTGTTATGTTCTTAAAAGAGAAATTAGAAGCATTCAAGATGTTTAAATTGTATAAAGCTATAGTTGAAAAACAAAGTGGAAAGGGACTAAAATGTCTAAGGTCAGATAGAGGAGGAGAATTTATTTATGATGAATTCACTAACTTTTGTAATGAGCATGAAATTAAAAGATAGGTTTCTACACCGAGAACACCACAGCAAAATGGGATTGTTGAAAGAAGGAAAAAAATCAATTGTTGATTGTGCCAGAACACTAATGATTGAGAAAGGCATCACACAAAAATTCTAGAGAGAAGCTTTCAGTACTTTTGTCTATACATTAAACAGAGTTCAATTAAAGAAAGACGCCAATAAGACACCTTATGATCTCTGGTATGGATACACACTTAATGTAAGTTACTTTAGAATTTTTGGAATTCAATGTTATATATTGAAAGATGATAGAAATAGAAATCTTGACTCTAAAGGTGATGAAGGAATATTTCTAGGCTATTCTACCAAAAGCAAGGCTTATAAATGTCTTAATAAATCCTCTAACAAAATCATTGAAAGTGCAAATGTCAAAGTGGATGAATTTGCTGAGAAAAATGATGATGAAAGTAGAAAGGAACCGGAAGACTACAACAGATTTGTCTATAGTAAAGGACCTGACACTCTGTCTGAGCAATAGTGTATCACGACTGAGTGACAGAACAATGCACCCGAGCATTAGGCTACAAACACCAAAAATCAGGAAATTGCTCAAAATGACGTACCGAGCGATGAAGATCAAAATGAAGGTCAAGATGATGATAAAAATGATGAACAAATATTTGAACTGGTACTTTCCAATTATGTCAGAAGACACCAATGAAAAAACCAGATCATAGGAGACAAAAAGGCTGGAATGAGCACAAAAAGTAATTCACTGAACACTAGATGTTTAATTTGTGGTTTTGAGCCTAAATCTGTTAATACTACTCTTGAGAATCAAGAATGGGTTAGTTCTATGAATGAAGAGATAGAAAAGATTGAGAAGAAAAGAACATGGAAATTAGTACCTGGACCGAATGACAAAAATGTCATTGGTACCAAATGGATATTCAGAAACAAACTGAATGAGAATGGAGAATTCACAAGGAACAAAGCAAGATTAGTATGCAAAGGGTATGCACGAGAAGAAGGTATTGACTATGGAGAAACCTTTGCACCCGTTGCTATACTAGAAGGAATAAAAATTCTACTTGCTTATGTTGCATTCAAAGGATTCAAAGTATACCAAATGGATGTCAAATTTGCATTCCTAAATGGACTACTAGAAGAAGAAGTATACATTGAACAACCATAAGGGTTTGTTGATCCTAACAAGAGGAACATGGTTTGTAGACTACACAAAGCCTTTTATGGATTGAAACAAGCACTGAGAGAATGGTATGAAAGACTTCATTCTTATCTCATAAGTATTGGATTTGTAAGAACAAGTGATAACAGTAATTTGTATTTAAAAGAAGATATTGATGATAACATTATGATTGCTAAAATATTTGTTGATGATATCACATTTGGAGGTAATGATATGTTATTCAAATCATTTTCTGATGAAATGAGCAAAGAGTTTGAGATGTCAATGTTTGGGAGATCAAATTATTTCTTGGTCTATAGATTCTACAATAGGATGCAGGCATCTACATCACACAATCCAAATACATCAAGGAAGTTCTGAAGATATTCAAAATGGAGGACTCCAAACCAGTTGGAACACCTATGGCAACCGGATGCAAAATGAAAAAGGAAGACAAGTCAACAAAGGTAAATTAGACCTTATATAGATCAATGATTGGAAAACTCATGTATATTGTACATACTAGACCAGATATAGCACATGTAGTTGGTATAGTTTCAAGTTATGTGCTAATCCCAAGGAATCACACATGATTATTGTTAAAAGAATTCTGAGATATCTAAATAATACTGAAGACTATGGTCTGTGGTATAATAAAGAAGGCAAATTTGATTTTCAATTATATACAGTTGTTGATTGGACTGGAAACATAGATGACAGAAAGAGCACAATAGGAGGAGAATTCTTTATGGGTGACATAATTGTCACATGGATAAGTAAAAAGCAAGGATGCATCTCTCAATCCACTGCAGAAGCAGAATATGTGGTTGATGCTACAAATTTCTCTAACATTGCATGGATCAAGCAATTGTTGAAAGGTATGAATATATAAATCCTTGATCTAGTAATTATCTATTGTGATAATACAAGTGCTATCAAAATTTCAAAGAACCCTGTCATGCATGTTAATACAAAGCATATTGCTATCAAGTATCATTACTTAAGGGAACAAATGCAAGAGAAAGAAGTGATACTAGAATATGTACAATCCAAAGAACAATTAGCAAACATATTCACAAAGATACTGCCAAAAGATACATTTGAGTACCTGAGGAAGAGACTAGGGGTACGACCCTTGTCTACTAGTTACTAAGCTGACTAGAAGGCTGCATCAACCTGCACATTATTAGAAGATCATTCATGTTGATGCAAGTAGAGATATGGACTAAAATGATAAATCAGTACAAGAAGGTACTTATAAGAACCGAACACCAGAGATATTAATGGCTACTATAGAGATAAATTGTTGATGGAGAGGAAATTCAAGGAATATATTAGGGAGAGAGATATTATATGTTTGGAATTTTTGTCAAAGGGAGAGATGAACTAAATGAATATATCCATATGAAATATCTAGAGATAAGGGAGAGAAGATCCAAAGGAAGAGAAAATAAATATCCATCAAGGAGAGGAACAGTTAAAGGGAGAGAAAATATCCATCTAAGGGAGAGAATTGGAAAAGTTAACACTGCATATCGATCCAAAAAAGGGAGAAAATATTCTACAACAAAGGGAGTGACAGAATCAGAATTTTCTACATCTATCCAGTGAAAAGAATGAAGAATGAAGAAAGCACTCGGCAAGGATCAATCTAAGCTAGAAGAGCTTACTGAGAGTCATATATTTGAATTGGTTATAGAACAATATGTTTAGGAGATATTGATGAACTAAAAATGATATATTTCATATTGTGTTATTAGTATGTTGCCAGCAATGCCAAAGGGAGAGATTGATGAACTATAACTGATTGAATGTTTGAAGATGACAAAGTTGATGATCACCGAGCTGCAGAAAGTAAATGCAAGACATTAAACCAGTTAATGTATTATATTTTCATTGATGTCAACTTGATATGGTATGATTTCTCATACACATATTGTCACAGCACTTAAAGATATGAAGAGACAATTTTTTTTTCGTCAGTAATCATGTACACCGAGTGACAGTAAACCTCGACAGACAATGAACTCTGAGCACAGAAGTTCACAATGTTAACCGATGGATAGTGTTACCTAAGCAAGTGATACCCGAGAAAGCATTATCGAGCTAACTACACTTATCACCGAACATAAGTGAAGTTGATGCCCCGAGCTATCTGCAGTAGTCACTAAGCATAACTGAAGTGTTGACCGACGGGAACTAAAGTTAGTAAACAACAAAACACTTAGCTGGTAGAATCTATATTTAGAGTTAATTGATTGTTTGCTTTATTTTTATCGATCAGTTAAAAGCTAAATATAAGAAGGAAATTTAAAGCATGTTTTATTCCAGAAAACAAGGAGAGATTTACAAAATAAACATAAAGAAAGCATGGCAAGCTTTACGGATCAAGAAGTGATCAATGAAGAAAAGAAGAAGAATTAAAGGTGAAATCATGTCTATATAAAGAGACAAGTAATTCATTATGAAGAGAGGATGCTGAGTATAATTCTGGTGAAGATAGAAGTCTTCATGCAGATATGATCATACAGGATGGGGAACATAGCCAAGATTTATACAGACACCGAGCAACAGAGAAGCAAAAACATTCACCAAGCACAAAGAAGTGGATAAAAGGAATTGAAGAGAACATTGATTAGAAAGGTATTATGTACTTACAATAGATTTGAACATCTGCAAAGTTTAGTTGTATTAATGAACATATCATTTACTATTTTAGTTTAACCATTAGATCAGAAAATATCTTAACAGAGTGATTTAACTATCCTTAATATATTGAGATACATCCCAAGAAGTATCAAAAGGTTTTCATGTTTACAACATAGTGAATGCTAGGTCAAGTGATAAACTATTAGTTTTAAATCCTCTAAAAAGGTCACACTTAATAGTGTGTTTGTAACCTTTAACAGGGTTGGCTCTTCACCGAGCTCACTTCAGAAGAGTGAAAATTATGGGTTACCGGTCCCAAGTGGTTTTTCCCTTAACAAGGTTTCCACGTTAAAAATACATGTGTCAAATGTGTATATGGTTCATTGCTTTGATTTTTTTCTTTATACAATACTAAAATAGGATTGATCAGTAAACACTAAGTTATTTACTGATATTCAGTAAAGGTTAAGAAAAGATAAATTGTTATTCGGTAAAGCTCGAGAAAAGAATAAATAGTATATTTACCAAGTAGTATATATATATGTTAGATTACTCAAAGGCATGCATCTTGTAGGACTCAAGATAACTAGAGGTTTTATATATGTGGTATGAAGTTTTGGTTGGATTATTAGATTAATTTTTGAGGCCGCTGATTCACCCCCCTCCCCCTCCCCCCCTCCCCCTCCTCAGTTATTCTAACAGTCTTCTTCCATTTCCTTCTGTTAGAATTATAATCTTTCCTTGGTATTTTATAAACCAAGGTCTTGTCTCATATTTGTAATTCCTTTAATAAGGATATTAGATATTCCTCCTTAAGAGGATTCCTACACATGGCACACACCAAATGTGAATGTCGCACACATAGAGTATAGGAGTTACATGCAAACTCCTCCACTCATCTCTACTTAAGAGATGGTTCTGTCACACTTCTTAGGGTTCTCATAGGGGTTATAAGTTGTATTTCCTCTCTCTTCTCTCATTATCATTCTTGAAATATTGTAATGAGCTTATTGCTCTCATTATTTAGGCTTTGAGCCATATTCATATTATTCACAAAGGGGTTTTTTCTTGCTTTTTCCCCTTTCAAATCCTTGAGTTCTTGTCTTGGTTCTTAGAGAATTTTGGTGAACTTGTGATTGATCTATTAAAGAAATCTCTCTCTCTCTCTCTCTCTCTCTCTCTCTCTCTCTCTCACACACACACACACACATGGTATTTGGTAAATATCTTCCATTGCATACTCTCTTGGATTCTTTCCTTATCTTTTTCATTTTACTTTATGTTTCTAACATGGTATCAGAGCTGGTTTAATCCTTGTTTTGAGTGTGCATGCAAGAATAGTTGATAGATATCTCGGTTGAGGAGAAGAAATCATATTTTGTGTTAATCTAACTCTTTTGTTGTATATTTTTTGAAAAAAAAATAGGTTTGGCAGGTTCTTGAAACAGTGTGAATGATTAGTCTTTATATTTCCAAATTAACTTTATGCAAGAGAAATCCTAATTGTTGAGGACTAATTCCTCCTTTGACTTTGAGATCCACATGCTCAGGTAGTTGTACCTTCAAATGACTATTGAATTTCAGTATCTAGTATAGTGGATTAGGTCTCTTACTAAATTGCTAATTGCCTTTTACTATATCAATAGATAGAAAACTATGCCAATGACTATAATTAATCTGATACAGAGCTTAATAAGCAAAACCATTATCTTAACAATAGGAAACAGTAATGTGATAAGGATTCTCATCCTTCTTCCTTTTGTATTTTTCTGAACTTAGGAGGGTTAACCTATTGATTCTCTCCTGAAGGAATCAGCAAACTGAATTGTATCTTCTGATACAATTAATTAAACTTATATGTATTTATGAATGAAATGTAAATGATTGATTGTTTTTTGAATATTGGATGATGATTAACTATTTTTCAAAACCCTAACCAGTGCCTAATCCTTGGGCAAAGAGTCAATATTAAATATAAATCCACAATAACTGATTAATGTAAATACATGCAATTTGGGTAGAATGCCTTATAGACTACCTTTCACTCCAAAAACCCTTGTTATCAGATCCTAATACTAATGCTTAGCTATCTGGGATCACCTATAAGAATTACTCCTTCCTTGAAAGAACTCAAAAGCAACTGCACAATCACCTTGTAATTGGTATATCTAAACTACCTTACAATTCAAACATACAAGAGCTAGAACAAAAATATAAAGAGACAAACACAAGATATAGGAAAAAAACTGCAATGTATTTTATTAATATCATTACTACTTCAAATACATTAAAAAGACAATATGCACAAAACTCAGAAAAAATTAAGTAGTTTGGCTTGCAATTATATTTCACTTCTCATCTCCTCACCTTTACAAAATGATACAAATGCTCAATATATAGTCCAAACCATATTGGAATCCTTCAAAATTAAGGATGCAACAAGGTTCGAATGGTTTAAGACCTAACCCTAAAAACTTATAAGAAGACAAAAGACAAGAACACACCAAGCGGTGGAAGGACAAAATAGGAATACAACCAAATTAAATCTTTGAAATATTTTGCTAGCTGGCA
The DNA here is from genome assembly GCA_018584345.1 of Thuja plicata. NCBI lineage: Eukaryota > Viridiplantae > Streptophyta > Pinopsida > Cupressales > Cupressaceae > Thuja > Thuja plicata. The sequence continues at coordinate 5,925,969 of MU223224.1, read as the reverse complement.
CCTTTGTCTGAATATGTTCTAGATGGCCTCCAATAGTTGTTGCGAGAGTTAGTGACTACCTTTACAGACTAACATACAATAATATTTTAGATGACTAACCTCCATGTGCTCAAAGATCAAGTGTCAGGTGTCCTTCTACTCTTCATCTATGATATCAAGGTCAGTTGTGGCAGGCTTCTTTTTCTTGGGCTTTGTCAGAACATCCCATGTTGCTACATATTCCTCTACAGGCCAATTAAATCTTTGAATGCTTTCAAGTTGTGCCTTCTACCTTTCCCATCTAGCATCTATTATGCTCTTGACATCCGTTATAAATTTATTAAAATCTATCTCAGCCTTAAAAGCCTCATCCAAGGTTTTATTAAACCTCTCCAAATCTAATTCCTTTGTGTCAAAAATGAATGTCTCTTTACAAGCCATAATGAATCAAATTCATTCCTCCAAATTTCTACTGCTTTAATTTGATTGTCCTCTGACCTGATTGAAGGAACAAATTTATTATAATCATTCCCAAACATATTCAATCTGGTCTCTATTTGATTCACCTTTCCTTTGAAAAAGGATAAGGTCACCCCAATCTGATCTATTTCATCACCAACTTGAGTGACAATCTCTGTTAAATATTCCCTTAGTGGCTGCAAGGATGCTAACCTTTCAAATAAATTGGTCCTGACTGACCAAGTCCCAAAGTAGTGGTTCAAAATAGATACAAAACTAGTTACCTCTACTTTTAGGCTAGGTAACTTATTATATGCCCCATGCACTAAATCAAATTTATCTTTTAAGACATTCATTCTATACTGTAGGATATTTAGAAAGGCTTCTAAAGCCACACTATTCTTCTCTGCACCCTTTTGCTATGTTTCCTTTTGGGTATCCCTTGTATCCTTTGTCTGCATAAGAGAATCTTCTGCCTGTTTAGGTTCAACATGAACCACCTCTGAGATCTCTTGCAGCTTCTAGGTTAGATTTGCAATTATCTTCTCCATGGCACTGATCTTCATTAATCCCAGCTCTTTATCCTTTGTAATGAGGCCGGTTTCACCAATCAGCTTATGATACCTGTTGGACATTTGAACTGCCTTTGCTTCATTCAAATGAGAAAAGTGGGTTAAGGCCTGAGAAATATCTAGGTCCCATGTATTATGCATAGACCAAATTATTTTATCCCCCTCCATATTCTCTTGCACATTGATTAATGATGGCTTTTGATTCTTGGGAGATAGAGCCCACGTAGCCAGGGTTTGAGATTGTGCATTGTAGCCACATCCTTTTATCATTTCCCCTACTTGTGTCTCTATTGAGAACTTAATGTCTGGATGCCTCCTGATTTGATCTATAATAAAGGATGAAGCTAGGTCTCATCCCTCTACCAATAACATGCCACTTGATTTCACTAGCTATCTGGCCTCATCAGGGGTAATATTTTCAGACTCTGGGTCATATTCTTGGAGAGCCTTTAATGCTTCACTTGTAATGGCTTCTCCTCCATCCAATTTCAAATGTGCCCCCACTTGCTGTTGTTTGGCCCATATTAAGAAGTATTTAAATTCTTTTATCTTTATGAATTCATCATCCTTTAAAAATTCCTCTTGTTACAACTCCCTTTCATCTTGACATAATATGAGGGGCATTTCCACATTGTCATCAGTATATTCTCTTTTCTTATTTCCCTCTCTTATGACCTTTCTTAATTGGTGGTCATATGCATTTGTTCCTGTGAATATGGCACTTACTTTGTCCTTTTTCTACTTTTGTGTCTTGACAACAAAAGGCTCCCCTACTTCCACCCTTTTCTTTTTATGTGGAGGTTCAACAACTACCTCAGCCTCATGTCCCTTTGTTAGGTCAATTATATTTTCCTCAATTTGAGGTGGCTGATCCTAAGGTGGTGGGCTGTGTATAGAATAACTGCTGCTATATTCTAATGATGATTGTTTAATTGGACCTCTGTCCTTGTCCTCAATTTGTTCCCCTAGTTGATTTTGTAGAGTATCATAAGACTCAATCATCTTCTCTAATCTCTGTAAATAGGGCATACCTAGGAAATATCCCCTAAATAGGATCCCTTTCTTTTTGAGTTGTTGCTCCAAATCCATCAAGTCTTGATACTTTGTTGATCTTTCTGAAATTTCATCCTCTTCAAGTATATTTATGATCAAGTCCTCTTCTTCACATGATTGGTGTTCCTTTGTAATTGGAATGGTGGGTGCCAACAATTTCTTAGCACTTTTTATGAACCCTTTTGTATCAATGTATCTATACAGGGCAACATTCATCATGTAATGTCTCAACCATCCATTTACAACATCATAATCCCTTTTCCCTATTGTAAAATCAAAGGCAATAAACTACCTTGGAGAGAAATTCCCTTTCCTATGTGGAGCCAAATGATCCCTATCTATCAACATGAGTTTCCATGGGAACTCCATCATAGCAATTCTGGGTGGCACTCTATAAGGCAAAATGTGTGGTGGTTGAGAGCATCTATATACTCTGATCAAGGTAAAATTTTGATGGCAATAGAAATCACCCTAGCTGTGGTCTCCATTCCATTTATCCACAAACTTGCAAGGTCTCAAAAGTTGTAACACCTTGACTAGAAGCCTAGTCACGTTGACTCCTAAATTTCTCAATAAGGGGTATACCACCCAGTTCTCAAATGCACATAACTCATTCTCTCTGGAAGTGTAGTTCCATACCCTTAACCAAAGTTGTACAGGGTTTGAATGACCATGATAAAATCTTCTGAGCTGCAGGTTGGGTTGGTCCATGATATTAAAATTGTAAAATATAATCAAATGCATGAGCAATGAATATTGCAAGAATTTAGGGCTTTCTACCTTGCTCTGGATATCCACAAATCCCTGCTGTATTTTATCAATTACATATTGAATTTAATCATAGTCAGTACTAACATAGGGACTTTGCAAATCTAGAATTATCATCAGCATGTCTGATGATACTCTCTCTCTCTCTCTCTCTCTCTCTCTCTCTCTCTCTCTCTCTCTCTCTCTCTCTCTTCCTTTNCTCTCTCTCTCTCTCTCTCTCTCTCTCTCTCTCTCTCTCTCTCTCTCTCTCTCTCTCTTCCATTATCCACACCTAAGACTCTGCATAGGGAATATGAAATGTATTTCATTTATAATGTCAGGTCTTTATAAAAATATGGTGCATTATCACTAGGAATAGGGGCAATATAATTCCTGGTTCCCTTTGGCACATGGGCCTGAATCAATTTAGTTACAATACCGACCTCCTTAGTATATCTAGCAGCTAGGGATTCCAAATTAATTTCTGTTGAGCAGGGGTTATACATATTGAATGCTTTCATTAATGACACCCTATCAAGGGTTACTAAAATAGTGCCATCATTTTTCTCGATGGTCTTTGAAATGGTGTCATACCTACTAGCTAGTTCTAATAACAAATCAACATCTACAAACACATCAAGAACTACCAACTTGGCTAATCCACATGTCCAAGGGTTTGACACAGGCACAAAACCATCACTATTCTTGTGGAAGTAGTTAAATAAGTGATAACCTGAACAATCTGGTGTCTTAGCATCTCTAATATAAGCATAATTTTCACCAAGGTACTTGTCATTTACTTTTTTCCCTAATTGGAGCCTGGAAGAAGTTGTATGAACTCTTCTGAGTAATTCCTCTTTCCTTTCAAATCATCATCATCTCCTCTCTTCCTGCTAGTTGAGGCAACACTCACTGCTCTGCTCATGTTGTCTGGTCTGGATTGTAACTGGTCAAATATTCCTTCTTTACTCTGTATGTCTGTATAGCTTTGTTGTCTTGAAAACTCTTATCACTTATGCAAATATCACTCTAAAAAATGAATCTCTTGATGAATTTTAAATGATCAATAATAACACCTACTTATTAAAGATAAATCAATTCACAAACCTTGCTTCAAAATCATGGATTTACAATTCAGTCACTTCTGTCATTATTTCTACGTGTTGTGATATCAATTTTCCATTCTATCCATGGCATTTGAAACTGACAGGTGACTACTTTTGAGTGATTGTTTTTCACTTAAAACCTTATTATATTCTAAATTAGATCAAGATCTGAAATGACTGGCTCATTTATCACAGCTTAGCAACTCTTTAAACATGATGTCATAATCTCTGCATTCTGATTGGCTGACAACTGTACAACATGGCATGAAACAAACCCTTATATCTTACCTCACTCTTACTCTGGTTCCCTTCAGTGACTGTATGATCTCTTTCTTGTGGATATTTATCCTTAACTCTAGTTCTTTTCTAAAACTTAATGATCTCCACATGATCGATATCTTGATCAACGTTCACCTCTTTATCGCTGAAAGAAATCTCTTAACTCATGTTTCTTTCGAGACTCTATGACTAAGGATTTTGAATAACTCAGGCTTAAACCTTTAGTTCCTTTCAAAGACAACACGACTGTGTAAAATCAAAGTCACTTTAGGATTTCATTAACTCTGAGTTTCTTTCAAGATTACGCGACTATCGCTAGATCTTCCTTTAATCGGACGGTCCACGTGTAATCTCATTTGCTTTTTGTACTTTCTCTTTTTTATATGAAACTTCGTGACTACTCTTTGATAAAATTTTAATCTAACGGTCCATGTGAAATCTCATTAGCTTTTCTCTTAACTTCAGTTTACTCTGACACTTCGTGACTTAAACTATCTCCAAGTCGCAGAAAGAATTCTTTAACCTATGGTTTGCATTGAGACTTCACGACTAACTCAAATCTCTGAAAGATTTAGACACATGTTTATATCTGAATCATCATCTCTGAATTTCTGAACCCCTTTTGACTTGTTTACTTTTATCAATGACTTCACGTTATCCATTAGATCTTTTCTGTTTCATGGCTCAGATCTTCTCGCTGAAAACTTCACTTAAGTTTTACTCAACTCTTCTTTAACCATAGTTCTTATTGAGACTTCATGACTCACTGAATCTCATTGTCACTTTAAGAATTATCTAACTCATGGTTTCTTTCATGATTGAACGTCAGCCATTAGATCTTGATTTAATCTGGCGATAGTCAGGATATCTCTTAATCTAGTATCAATCTGAAACTTCATCTCGCGACTTCATGCTGGCCACAGGATATAACGAGTGTCTTGGGAAAGTTACTATCTTCCTTGCACATATATTATCACTTTTCAGAGGTGAACCAAGTGGTCTTCTATTTAATGGAATTTAGTAAGGTTCTTCATTTGAATACATCCTTTGTGTCCATGTAAGCGTGATTCAGGCGTATAGCCCATAGGACACCTTAGAACTGTTATACACTAAAATTTTCACCCTATTAAGCACTTGAGCCTAAAAATATAGTATAACATGGGAATCACTTCTAGGTTGTGGGACCTCTGATAACTAAAGTGAAGCCTCTAGATTCTAGGTCAGTTCCTCTTGGATAATCACCTTATCTTCTTTTAAACATGAAAGTAAACTTGGAAGGAAAAGGGACAGAAGGAAACTGAAGGGAAACACTGAAAAGAAAATTTAACCTACTAGGTGATACACCAAAGGTAACATGAATCAAAACACAGTGACCAAAACTAGCATGAAATCTTGAATCTAGTAGGACACAACTTCCTGAATAAGCTTGCATAATTATTTCATAGAGAGGTCTGGAATGAAAAGAGACTATTCAGGGAAAGAGAAGATTTCACAAAAAATTGCATATTCAATAGAATAGACATAGACTATGACTTGCAAATAGACATCCACTCCAGCAAATAGGCACAAGAATGAGACAAACTGATAGGGGATTGAACAATATCCACAAGATCATCTAAATCAAATCATTCACAATAGTGCACAAAGATGCAGAAAGAAAGAGGGATAAAGAACTCCAAGATTTTTCTAATATCAACCACTACATTATAATTCAATAAGAGAAATACAGACAAGAAGGCACAAAAATCCTTTGCATAATTTGGATTCCAAAGAGAAATTGCAAACAGATGAAAACCTAAGGGCGGAGAGAATGCCACAAAAATTCTTGCATAAGCTGAAAAACCTAGCTACAAAAGAACTGAAAACACTTATATACATCCTCTCCTAGCACACAGGCTCGGGAGTCAATCCAACAATCAGATTGAACAAGATTAGGGTTACAATAGATATTACATAAACAATGCAAAAACCCTAAAATAGTCAAGTCTATCCATGAATACATTTAGGAAATATCTCTGAAGATCATATTAGTCTTGAAAATATCCCACATCACCATAAATTAGAGCAGACAGATCATCTCAATCCATCTACTCTCTCTGCAAGTTGAAAACATCACCACTGCCATGGAAACCTCTAAAAAAGTATTTGAATATTTGAATTTAAACATAAACAGTCACAGGTGGCATGGAATTTTGTATCGACGACCCAGGCTTGAAACTTTACTAACTTTAAAATGTAGTCGTCGATCTTTTTTAAGTTACCTGTGAGCACAAGATCTGATCTACCACCTGGCATGCAAGCATGATGCCTCAAACATTATACATCTTCATCTTTACCTTCAAGGGATAATGCCCACCGTCCAATCTTCACAAACTTTCTTTACCTTTATCTTGTCTTTACTGCTCTATTTTGACTCAGGACCCATGATGTCATCCCTGCCAGATGTCACCTTGGTGCAATGCCTCAATGGTTAGATCTCGATCATTTTAACATTGAGGAAATACGTTGTCCATCTAATCAAATAAGACTTAATCAGTCTTTACTTTATTACTTATGACCTCAACCTATCCCACCATGGATACATGTCTTCAAGGTGTGATGCCTTAATGAGTAGATCTCGAGCACTTTCATTTCAAGGCTTTACGCCTATCGCTCGATCAAAAATAAACTAGACCGCAGATTAACTTACCTTGGTTACAAACCGCAAGTCCCACCTAGTCATAAAAGACATGTGGAATGTAGGTGTAATGCCTCAAATGATAGGTCTTGATCATCTTTTCATTGAGGCAATACACTGACCATTGGATGCATCCTTATGTGCTTGAATCTTAACAACTTTAAGCTCAGTGACCAATGGACAAGTGTCAAGTTATTGCGCACTCACAACTCATTCTATGAATCCTTTGTTTTCTTTGCAAGTCAAAAACCACACATTATCTTAGCATCTCCATGTGAAATATTTTCACACACTCCGGACCCTTTTTTAATCCATCCTCCTAACCATCGTGACTGCTAGCCGTTAGTCACACACTCGCAATCGTTATTCATTTCCCCAACAAACCGCTGTGACCTCACGACAACTGCCCATTGCACACTCACTGACATATTTTGCTACCTACTCAAACCATGGCAAGTACACAACAACCACTAGTCTCGCACTCGCTGGTTAACTCCTTAAATGCTTGCCAGTCCCGTGACTGCACTATAACTTCTTGTCACCCACTCGCGACCTTTTCATACTATCTTCTCTAAAAACTGCGAGTGAATGCCAACCCACCACCTGGCACTTCCAGACACATCCCCACTACATGTCCCCACAAAATTATTCCATTTTCCACTTGCTATCTATCATTTCATCTCCCAACCACTAGGTTTCCTTCCAAAAGGCGTGTGCCTTTTAGGCACTTCATTACTGAGTTCTTTGTTAAAAAAATGTTTTAGCTTTTTACAGCTCAGTTAATGTGGGATATATGACCTAAGGTTACTCTGAACAAATGATAACATATGCAACACCATTTAAGCTCTAATTCATTTCTGACCTACATGGATGAACCTTGGGTAAACAAAGAGCATCACTCCCTCTACAACCCCTTTGACCATGAAAAGAGAAGGAGGAACCTCTGAGACTTTAGAATCTCCTCCATTAGAGCTCTACAAAATCTCAAAATTAAACTTTAAAGAGACGTCCTAACAGTACAGGAGCCATAATAGAAACCATACAAGCTGGGATCTACCCTTGTGGGAGCCTCATTTACTCCACTTGTAACCAAATTTGGACAGGATGGGGAATTTTGAGTAACATTTTTGGTGATTTCTGCTGAATTTCAGCCTGCTATATATAAAAAACCAATAGCCCATGACATTCCATTGGGCAAGGAGTCCTCATTAATCAAAAAAGAGACTTCTGAGAAGTAGGAGGAGGAAATAACAAACCAAAATAGGGAAAGAGCTATACACAAGCATAAACAAACTAACTGTACACAAGCACTTTGAGGAAAGCAGGAAAACTAACCTAAAAAAGCATAACAGAAAGTAGCAGAAACCTAATTATAGGACAGGACAAACCTCAAAACAAGGCTTAAGATGAAAGCCATTTATAGAAATTGGCAAGACTTAGATCCTTTAAGAGTTGATAGTTGAAAATCATTATGCTCCTTGCACTCAGTGATCACAAATGGGCCTCCCCAAAAGGAGTCAAACTTGGTATGCCTGTCAAGCCTGGATTTGAATTCATCACATTTGAGGACTATATCCCCAATATTGAAAATCCTTGATATATCTCTCTTGTCAAAAAATTTCTTGGTTTTCATCTGTTGGAACTCCATATTCTACATAGATTTGCCTCTATTCTCTTCCAACTCCATGAGCTGAGCATATCTTACCTGCAAAGGGTCTCCTTCTCCAAAGAGGACAAGTTGGGTAGCATTGTCCAGAGCTGGTAATTCAGTTGAGATGGACAATTTAGCCTCCTTTCCATAGACTAGCATATAGGGAGAGTTCCCAATGATCTTTTTTGGAGTGATCATGTCTAACCATAGGGCAGACTTCAATTTGGAGTGTCAATCTCTCTTATTTTCTTGCAAAGACTTTTTAATAATCTTGATTGGATTCTTGTTAGTAGAATCTCCCAAACCATTACCCTAGGGGTAATAATCAGAACTAGTACTTAATAAAATACCATTCCTAACTGCCCATTCAGTGACTCTAAGGCCTGTGAAGGCAAGTGCATTATCTAATATAATAGAGTTCAGGGTCCCAAACCTGTGAATTATGTCATCATAAAAACTCAGGAAAACATTCTCAATTGCTTCCTTTAGTGTAGTAGCCTTAGTCCATCGGGTGAAATAATCAGTTGCAGTGGTTATCCACTTGTGACCTACACTAGATGGGAGTTTAATCAGGCCTATGAAGTCAATGCCCCACTTTACAAAGGGTTGGTCTATCCTGATTGGTTGGAGGGGCAGAGCTGCAAGCCTTTCCTTACCTGCAAACATTCATGAATTTTCTCACATGATCATGACTATCCTTAAAGATAGATGGCCAATAATATCTAGCCCTCATAATCTTGAAAGCAGTAGTCTTAGGAGAGAAATGACCTCTAGAAGTTCCATCATGGAATTCATGTAGGACACCTGCTACTTGTTCTGAATCAATGCACCTTAAAAGAACACCATTATGATCCTTTCTAAAAAGGATATCATTAATCAGCACAAAAGGAATAGATTGCAATCTGTAATACCTTCTTTTTGTTGAATCCAAGTTTGTAGGGCATTCTCCTATCTTTAAAAAATGAACCATGTTAGGAAACCAACATGCTGCCTTGGCATGCTCTTTTGTTGAATGCACAACTAAGGATGCATTCACTTGTTCTTGATCTTTTGGAGTTTCATCTTTTGTCAATTGTTCACAAAGGCCTCTTCCTTTGACCAGCTTGGTAACCTAGATAACAATGTCATACTCTATGACTCTGGTGATCCAACAAGCTCTTTTCTCATTTAGGTCCTTAGAAAGTAGGAACTTTTTGACACTTGGGTGAGTAACTCTCAATTGTACCTTACTGTGAGTCAACAAATGTCTAAACTTTTTGAGGCTCTTTACCACATCAAGTATATGTTTTTTTATAAAAAAAGAGTACCTTTTTCATACACTTCCAAGCCTTTGCTAAACAAATTAATAGACTACTCCAATCCTTCAGGGTTTTATTGAGTCAACATTGCACAGATGGCATCAGAGCCTCCATAAGCATAAAGAATTAAGTCTTTTCTAAAATAAGGATTTAGTAAGGAAATATTTTTTGTTAGGGCCTCTTTAATGGCTTGAAAACTACTTTTCCCTTCCTTGCTCCAACAGAAAATTGCATTCTTCTTCAAAATAGCTCTCAAAGGCTTCAAAAGATTTGCAATATTAGGCAAGAAACACCTGAAAAAGTTAATCCTTCCTATGAAGGATTGTAGACCCTTCTTTTGATGTGGTAGGGGGAGCTCTATAATGGCTACAATCCTCTCAGGGTCCACTGTAATACCTTGCCTGGAAACAATATATCCCAACAGGTTCCCTTCATGGACTGCAAACACACATTTTTGGGGGTTAATGGAGATCCCAAAATCCCTACATATTTCAAATATTTTCCTTAAGTGTTTGATATGATTTGCATCATGATTTGAATAAAAATAGTGACATCCTTAAGGTATACTAGCACAAACTTGTACATGAGGCTCTTGAAAGCCATATCCATAGCCTTTTGAAAAGTGGCACCTGCATTTGACAAACCAAATGGCATATTTTGATAGGCCAAGGTTCCCCATTCGGTTTTAAATGCAATCTTGAATTGATCTTCTTTATTAACTAGGATCTAATTGTACACTAAATAGCCATCTAGTAATGAAAAATGTTATGATCCAGAGACACAGTACATAATCTGTTCCATGGATGGTAATGGGTGGCGATCTTTTAGGGATGCCCTATTCAGGTCCCTAAAGTCAACACATAACCTTAGTTCCCCATTCTTTTTTCTAACGGGAACAAGATTGGACACCCAACTAGTATGTTAAATGGGATATATGATCCCACTTTCTATCAATTTGAGAACTTCCTTGTGCATAAGAGGCTCTAGTTTAGGGTTGATAGGCCTCTTCTTTTGTCTTATTGGTTTGGCATTTGGCTCTAGCTCAATGGTGTGCTGAGAAAGTGCTGGATCAAACCCTTTGATATCTTCATACTGCCAAGAAAAGACATCACTTAATTACTGAAATAATTGGATATAAACCTTTTTTTTTAATTAGTGCTTACCTTTCCAAACTTTAAACTTTTATCTTGTTCAAGCTCTAGATCAGTGTAGTGTTACTATTGAACTACCAAACTAGTATTATTCTTTTTGGCTTGGTCATATTTGTTGAAGATTGACTCATGGGTTACAAGGCCTTTATGCATCTTATTAGATTTGAGTTGTACCACTTGGTCACCATAATTCTGCATCAACCTATCCAGATTGTGCTCTGAGAAAACATCTTTGAACAAGAAATGCAGAATCTGTTCATCATTTTCAAACACCTTCCAATTGACATTATTATCAGGGATTGAAGGCCTGACAATAATCTTGACATGTTTTTTAATTTTTATTATTTAAATGTTATTAGGGATATCAAATTTGGATCCAACATCAGCTAACATGTATGCATTCAGATTCAACTTCCTAGGGATGGCAATGATATTGAAAGCATGGAAATCTTCTATTGCATCCCAAACTCTATGCATGTAGGCTTTCATTGTATCATTCTTGGTAGCACTCATCCCTTTTACTTGGACAACAACCAATTCAATGTCACCATGTACCTTTAAGCCTTTAATACCTCTCTTTCTAGCCTACTCCAGTCCATTTACCAGACTCTCATATTCAGCAGTATTGCTTGTGCAAGAAAAAATGAATCTAAAGGTTGTATAGTATTTCTCACCTTTTGGGGAGACAAGCATTGCACCACCACTAGATCCATGTCTGCTTCTAGCACCATCAAATAATAGTTCCCAAACTTCATTGCTTTGTTCTTCTAATTCATCAATGTCTTCTTTGAAAATATTTGGCTCTATGAAACCATCCTCGTGTATCATGTAATTTCCCAAACCAGCATCCCAAATAATATTAGCATGGGCCTTTGAAGCTCTTTATGATCCCCATTCATCTAGATACATATATGGGATGCTCTCTATCTGTGTATTTGTCTCCTTGATGATTGGAAAATCATTACTATTAAGTGCAAGACAACTTGCATTTGATACATTAGATACATAAGGTTCTATATGATGTACTGCTAATGATTTAGATTTGATAGTAACTTTGGTTCCATATCTAGTATGGAAAAGCATATGAGACCTGTCAGAAGAAAGTTAGCCTCATATCTTGGTTGTGAACTCCCTTGATAGACATTTGGAAAAAAGAGCAGGGAGATCTATGATGTATATGTCAAGGAGGATAGAGAAATTAGGGCTTGCATGAAGGATCAAGATTGTATCCTTGGCCAAACCTATTGTTTTTTACTAATGAACCATCAAGTTGTGTTACTCTCTTTTGGAACGGTTCATACTTAAGTCCTAATTGGTCAGCTATCCTTTTGGGCATGACTAAACTAGTAGCTCCACTATCTACCATACAATTATGTTTTGGAAAATCTCCAATAATTAATGACACATAAAAGGGAGGTGGTTTTAAGTTCCTAGCTTGAATGGCTTCTACTTTGGTGTTGTTGCTTGGAATTTTCTTCTCTTGATCAAAGTTGACCAACACTAGTTTAGCTATCTCATTTATGGGTTATTGTGGGATTGCCACTTCACCCATAGCCTTCTTCAAGATTTCAAGTTGCCCTGGAATAGCCAAGCAGTCTCACATAGAAATAGACACATTCATCTTTTTCATGTTGTCCACAATATTGAAAGGCATTTTTACATGGACCTTTTGATGTGCTTTCACCATTATGGGCTCAACCTCCTTGGGATATTGACTCTCCTTGACTGGTATGGTGGGAGCCTTCTTTGGTATGGCAGGAATAAATGGATGTGATGACTCTGTAGATGTAGTATCTTTTCCTTCATGTCCTAAGCTCCTCTCTTGGACCGAGTATTGGCTACAACTACAGATTCACCATTTACTCCATTAAAATCTTTCTCTTCCCAACTAGAGTGAGAAGTCTCATCAAATTATATATCTTTCTGGGGTATTGACCCACTAGAAGATGCTTCCAGTTGGGTGTTTAAGGAATTTTGTGCCATGAGTGCTTGATTCACCAATCCATTCAAGCATGTAGCTTGATTATGGGATTGGTTGCAGGGGAGACACAATTCATTTTCTGATGCAAGATTATTCTAACTTGGAACCACATCTCTGATTGGATTTGTATAATTAATAGGCGTTGGATTATAAGGTTGGAATAGCCTTTGACTGTAGTTCTATCTTTGGCCTTGATAATTTCCCTGATATGGTGGTCTATTATGTTGATAGGATTGTCCTTGAGCTTTATACTGCTGGTTAGGACCTTGATTTTGTTGTTGAAAAGTTGGTCTAACCTCGTGATTCTACTTTTTAATATTGTTCAACTCTTTGGTTAGGTTCTGTAACAAGTTTTTCATCTCTTGTTGACCACTTTTCATCTCTTGCAGTTCTTGGGAAAAACCTGCTCTTGATTCCTCATTGTTGGAACTAGCTTAAGGTGTTGTGATGGTAGGTATAGGGGTGAATGGAGGAATATTTAGAGTCATATTGGGATAGATATTAGGGTAGAGAGTCATGGGTGGCCTTATAGCTATCATACCAGCCTGAATTAAACTATTTTCTACCTTAACAACCATGTCAAAAGCCTGAGGTAGTGAAGTGCTTCCCATGGATTGAATCATGACAGATATGTTACTGTTCAAACTTTGCAAGAATTATAGAAAAGAACCATATGATGGAGGCCTGACAAAGATAGGGATCATATTCCATGTCTTGAGGAATATGGTATTGAAATCTATCATCTATTCTTGAGGGGCTCTTTGTATAGTAGTCAGTTGCTCTACTAGGGACAAATTATCTGAATTGTCTTCAAAGTATCTATTGAGGGATTCTCCAAGTCTGTCCCATGAATAAATGGAACCAACTGCTAAATTTCTAAACCATTCTAGGGCTTTACCCTTAAAAGAGGCTGCAAACAACTTAGTAGCCACAACTTCCTCAGTTACATGGTGTATATTACAGATGGTAGCCACATCTCTGACGTGTTCACAAGCTATGGTATGGATTTCACCTGTGAAATCAGGAAAAATCTTTAGTGTTGCTAGTGGTACATCATGATGTTGAGCAAAATTGAATGGACTCCCCTGATTGAAGGGTACAAATGCAACCTGTCTTTCCATTATAGGAATTGTGACTTGGTGAATAGCAACTATATGGGTTACAGTTGGACCAGGTAGTGAAGTTAAATCTATTAACAATTCTTCACTTAAAGACCTTCCTCTCCTTTTTGAATGGAAAAGCAAGGCTCTCTCCTCTGAAACATGGGGTGTAGACTATACTCTCCTTGTAGGGTATATCCTTTGAGATGAACTCCCTTTTCTTCCTATTGGAGGAAACTGTAAAAACTCAGAAGGATTTGAACTCCTTGCTTCTATCCTTCTCATAAACTTGAATATGACTAGGTCTTCTTATTCTTTATACCAATGGAGTCGCTAGATATGCTTTAAAGAGAAACCTCTTTAGGTTTGTACTATGCAATCAACATATCAGAGATGACAAAGTCTTGAAAGATGAACTTCTTTTGTAGTCCCACCGGGCATGCCAGAACTATTATACACTAAATTTTGCACCCTATTAAGTGATTGAGCCTAAAAATATAGTATAACATGGAAATCACTTCTAGGTTGTGGGACCTCTACTAACTGAAGTGAAGCCTTCAAATTCTTGGTCGTTTCCTCTTGGATAATCACCTTATCTTCTTTTAAACATGAAAGTAAACTTGGAAGGAAAAGGGATAGAAGGAGAACTAAAGGGAAATACTGAAAAGCAAATTTAACCTACTAGGTGGTACACCGAAGGTAACATGAATCAAAACATAATGACCAAAACTAGAATGAAATCCTGAATATAGCAGGACACAACTTCCTTAATAGGCTTGCATAAGTATTTCATATAGAGGTCTAGAATGAAAAGAGGCTATTCAGGGAAAGAGAATATTTCACAAACAATAGTATATTCAATAGAATAGACATGGACTATGACCTACAAACACACATCCACTCTAGAAAATAGGCACAGGAATGAGACAAAATGACAGGGGATTAAACAATATCCACAAGATCATCTAAATCAAATAATTCACAATAGTGCACAAAGATGCAGAAATAAAGAGGCATCAAGAACTCAAAGATTTCTCTAATATCAGCCACTATATTATAATTCAATAAGAGAAATACAGACAAGAAGGTCCAGGGATAGAGAAAATATCACAAAAATCCTTTGCATAATCTGAATTCCAATGAGAAATTACAAACAGATGAAAACCTGAGGGAAGAGAGAATGTCACAGAAAGTCTTGCATAAGCTAAAAAACCTACCTACAAAAGCACTGAAAAACACTTATATACATCCTCCCCTAGCACACAGGCTCGTGAGTCAATCCAACAATCATATTGGACAGAATGAGGGTTACAACAGATATTACATAAACAATGCAAAAACCCTAAAATAGTCAAGTCTATCCATTAATGCATTCGGTAAATATCTCTAAAGATCGTATTAGTCTTGAAAATATCCCACATCACCATAAATTCGAGCAGACAGATCATATCGATCCATCTACTCTCTCTGCAAGTTGAAAACATTGCCACCACCATGGAAACCTTTGAAAAAGTATTTGAATTTAAACATAAACGGTCACAGGTGGTACAGAATGTTGTATCGACGACCCAGGCTTGAAACTTTACTAACTTTAAAATGTATCCATTGATCTATTTTAAGTTACCCACGAGCACAAGATATGATCTGCCATGTAGCATGCAAGTGTGATGCCTCAAACAATATACATCTTCATCTTTACCTTTGAGGGATAACACCCACCGTTTGATCTTCACAAAATTGATTTACCTTTATCTTTTCTTTACTGCTTTGTTTTGACTCGGGACCCATGGCGTCATCCATGCCAAATGTCACCTTGGCACAATGCCTCAATGGTTAGATCTCGATCACTTTTGCATTGAGGCAATACATTGTCCGTCTAATCAAATAAGACTTAAGAAATCTTAAATTTATTCCTTCTTACCTTAACTTGGCCCGCCATGGACATGTGTCTTCAAGGCGAGATGCCTTATTAAGTATATATCGAGCACTTTTGTTTCAAGGCTTTACACCTACTGCTCAATCAAAAAGAAACTAGACCACAAATTAACTTACCTTGGTTACAAACCGTAGGTCCCACCTAGTCAGAAAAGACACATGGAATGTAGGTGTAATTCCTCAAATGATAGATCTTGATCATCTTTGCATTGAGGAAATACGTTGACCGTCGGATGCATCCTAGTGTGCTTGAATCTTAACACCTTTAAGATCAGTGACCAACAGACACGTGTCAAGTTATCACACACTCGCAACTCATTCTATGAATCCTTTGTTTTCCTCACAAGTCAATGACAACCACACATTATCTTAGCATCTCCACGTGGTATCTTATCGCACACTTGCAACCCCTTTCTCATCCATCCTCCTAACTGTCGTGACTACACGACACTAACCACTAGTCATTAGTCATGCACTCGCGACTATTAGTTGTTGCCCCGTCAACCCACTACAACCTGGCGACAATCGACCATCACACACTCGCTAGCATATTCTGCTACCTACTCAAACTATGGTGAGTACGTGAAAACCTCTAGTCACACACTCGTTGGTCAACTCCTTAACCGCTTGCCAACCCTGCGACTGCGCGATAGCTGCTTGTCACCCACTCGCGACCTTTTTATGCTATCTTCTCTGACAACTGCGAGTGAATGCCAGCCCACCACCTAGAAATTATTGACATGTCCCCACTGCATGGCCCTGCAAAATTAGTCCTTTGTCCGCTAGCTAGCCACCACATCATCTCCCAACCACTAGGTTTCCTTCCAAAAGGCACGTGCCTTTTAGGCACTTCATTACTGAGTGCTCTATTAATTTTTTTTTTAATCTTTTTACCACTCATTAAATGTGGGATATATGCCCTAAGGTTACTCTAAACAAATGATAATGCATGCAGCACCGTTGAAGCTTTGATTCAATTCTAACCTACATGGATGAACCTTGGGTAAACAAAGAGCATCAAACCTCCCTCTGCAACCCCTTTGACCACGAAAAGAGAAGGAGAAACCTCTGAGACTTTAGAATCTATGTCATTAGAGCTCTGCAAAATCTCAAAAATGGAACTTTCAAGAGATGTCCTAATAGTTCAGGAGCCATGATATAAACCATACAAGTTGGACTCTACCCTTGTGGGAGCCTCATTTACTCCACTTGTAACCAAATTTGGACAGGATGGTGAAATTTGGGTAACAAGCACAAGTAGTCATGTAAACGTAATTAAGACCTTAAGGCCCTACTTTATGTTAGGTGAGAGCCAAGTATAATCTCAAACGGTGTCCAACTTCTAAGGATTTGGCCTCAAGAATAAATTTCATTAACGTGAGTTGGAGTGGTGTGGCTTATGCCTCGTTCTCACGTGGGTCATTCCCGAGAGCTTTTTACCTCAACTGGAAAGTCCTCTAAAGATTAAATTAAAAATTGAAATTGGATTAGATTCAAGGGCCTAGGTTTCTGATTTTTCCAATGGGAAAAGAGCATACTTCCCTACCTTTTCAACTTTCCCAAATACACCAAACAAGGTTCAATTACCAAGAATTTCAACTCAAAACTTAATGTGACTTTTGAGTTTCTTATTTTCCCAATGGGAAAAGAGTATAATCTTGTAATCAAATTAAGAATCAAATTCAAATTTAAATTAGATGCCTAAAAATCTTATCAAACACAATGTCTAGTTGATCTCCAAGGCAACATGTATGATGGACATTAGTATTGTTTATGTTTTGTTTGCAAATCTTCGTCAATCGAGTATTTGACAGTGTCATGTAGACAATTGTTAAGTTGTTTAAAGAATCACACCATAAAACATCAAACATTAGTCATTAGTCCATAGCTTGATCAAGAAATAATTATGTATTTTTTCTCTCTATTTTACAAACGACGAAATAGTGACCCAAAATGATGTTTTATTGAAAATGATGAAATGACCACCAAAAATAATGAAATATCATACAGACGATGAAATAACTATCGGAAACATTGAAATTTCCCGTAGACAATGCAATAAAAATTGGAAATGACATGAAAATTTTATACCTTTCGAATACAGTGAAATGTGATGGGAGATGATGAAATGAATACGAGAAACATCGTAATAAACTTGGGAGATGGAAAAATAGTCCCGGAGATGACAGAAGAACTACCAGAGATGACGTTTCTACCATCTTTTGCCTATCCTGCATAATAGAATTTCATTTCTTTCAAAAATCAAGATTAATTTCTCCATGGTGGGTGCCAAAATGTGATGTGTTTTATTGTATACCTGCAATTCTACCACACAACACTCAATAAGACATTGCATTAGTAGGTTAGCATCAAATTCAATCAAATTTAAGCAATTAAACTATTAAAATCATCTTATTACTTCCTACATAACAAGATTCAAATGAATTACACAAAATGCTATCAGATTAGCACTAATTCATATTGAATAGATAATCATATGATGGAATATTTTACCAAAAATTCCTAAATGCATCTAATTATGGTGTCATTCAAGCTAAAACTATCTCAATTATGCTCCTAAATGCATGAATTAATTACAATTGCAAGGAAAATTAATGAAATTATGCTAAATTACTCTAGAATGATACTAGCATGACCTTATTACTTAAATTAACTATATTAAAATGAGCTAAGAAGGGTTGATTATATAGATTTTCCATTGGAGGGAAAGTTTGAATTCAAAATTGAATTTGAATTGGATGGCTAAGATTAATCCACAATGAGTGGTTGAGATTAAGACCTTGAGTGATCCATATGATTGAAGATCATTGGTTGATGAGTTTAATTTGATACCACTTTGAGGGAATATAAATGAGGTATTTTATTAATTCAATTTAATTAATACTCCAGCCATGGGATTTTAGATTTTGATTTAATTTATTAGGCTATGATTAATTAATTAATTGATTGTCTCTTTGATGTTAGGTCTTTGGATTTTTTATTATCACTGAATTGTGCAATTAAATCAATCTAACTTAATTACACAATTAATATTAAAACCAAATTTGATGTCCTGATTAGCACCTAGGGAAATTCATTTGAGATCTAGGCTTCTGGTTAGACCAAACCAATTTTAGGTGATTACAGGTACACAAAATTGCAAACCTTCCTTTGTATGTGTTGGTTCCTGAAAAGGTTTTACACTACAAAATATAAACCAAGTTGAACCTTTGGTTACCTATAGAGAAGCCAACTCCAATCTTCAATAATCTCTAGGACTTGGACCAACTAACAAGGATCAAATAAAATGTTCTACACTTTGGGCTTTGCCAAACCTGGGAGGGTGATCCCTTAATGCATTTACAATCTCATCATTACACTTGTAAATACATTAACACAAAGAATAAAATCTCAACAAAGAGGGAGAATGTTATGAAATGGCTAATTTCCAGTGATCCTCTAACTATTTGAGCATGAGATGGTAACATGTAACAATAATACATGAAATGTAAAGATTATGTGTGATTTAACAACTTTGTAGCAAGTTGCAGGTAGAAATGAACAAATACTGATAGTAAAACAACTACAAGTTATGACCAATGCCTTATTCCATTGGGGATTAGAACTCATTAGACCTATATTGAAATATAACAGACTTTGACTATAGCATAAGATCTAGGATAGTATTCCCTTATAGTAGATCCCATCAACAATCCCAACCCAATTTATTTATCAAAATCCCTGCACAAGCCTTACCAATCTATAATCATATTCAAACATTTAATTTTCCCATTAGATCAAAGCATGAATAATAAAATTACATACACCACAACAGTGCACTGAATGAGAAAAAACCTTGATTCATTTCATTCAAAATATAGTAAAATTGTACACTGGAGAACTGGATATGAAATATGTTTCTATTACAATCTAATGTTATTTATGTCATAAGAAAAAATACAACTTCATCCATTCCAAACCCTACCTAAAACTTGACACTACACTTTCATTTACTTGCTCTGTAATCAAATTTACAACATTCTCACTTCCCCCACACTTACCACTAGAACCCTCAAGAATTTGGAACGTATGGAACCTGGCCTTGAATTAACTTTTATATAAACAAGGGATAAAACAAGCTTCGGGCCAGAGGAGACACATGTCATCAATCCACTTGACCGCTTGATTCTTGTTACAAAAGATCTTTACTCATAAGAGACAAAAAGCCTTTTGCCTTTAACAAAATATTCCCTAACCTTATATGTTACTTCGTAACAAAGGTTTGTTACCTTCTAACCATGTTAAAGAGTATAACTATTAGTCCACATGGAAGTCAAAGTGTCTCCCAACAAAACTAACATATTCAGGAGTTGTTCCAGTATCGCATGTTTACTAATATTGATACAAAGAGGGATAGGATGCAAGATTTTCAAAATCCCCTTTTGCAAATTCTGGAGGATTCTGAAACCTATTCCTACTAGAACACATAAGAATTTGAGGTCTCATCATCCTCTTATTCATCCTATCTCTCTTTGAAATGCCACCACAGGGATGTATAAGAGTTTTAGCCTTGTGGATTTTAAGTCTATCACTCCTTTCAACTTTGAATATCCTTGTGGCTATGATCCTCCATTTGAATATTCCTCTAGCTATTTATGTAATTATCCCCTATAATTCATCCCAATACTCTTCCTTAAAATGTATCCAGAAATCCTTTGCATTCTCTACAATATCCATTTTTGCTAACATCTAGATAATTTACTCTATTGAAAAGTGTTACTTATAACCCTCAATATATGCATACACTTCTTAGGATTTCACATGGCAGTATCCATTGAGTGTCAGGTAAATAGTTGGCATATGGCAGCAACCTTGCACATTTTCCCTCAACAATCTCAAAACTTATTATCACTTATTTGTAACCCTAAAGACTTTCTGAAATTTCCAGATGTAAGTGATTTTTGGGTTGTTTTCCATATCATGTCAAAAGACTTTTCATTAATTCCATTTCAAATTTCTACTCTTACCTTGGTAGAATTTTTCTATGATAAGTCTCGAATCCTGTGAAATTGCAATAGCTTGCAGACTTGCACCTTTAGTTATCATCTTTTATCCTGTAACTTCCATACTTCATTCAGTCTAATTACCTTCAATTGTAGGATAACACATGTCAGATCCTTGTGTAACATATTTGAAATTAATTCGTCGATCCTTTCCACATTGTCCCATTGGATGATTCTTGTTAGCCATTATGATATTGACTTTTGACATGACACATGGGCCCATAAAACAACCAATAAAATTTACTCAAGTCACCACCTCATCATCTGGCCCTATCTTTCTCTAGTACTAATCAACCAAAGACACGTGTGAAGATCTCATGATTTTGCGGTCCTTAAGTTCCTTGTATCTTTGATCGTGGGATCACGACAATCGTTAGATCTGCTCAAAACTTACCCCGCCAGTGTGTAAGTCATTTAACTCTTTTCTATTAACCGTCGAGCATATTTTTCTATTGTTTAAAAGATCTTCATCCATTTTTAGCATGTACTGAAAGATGAGACTTTAAATAGTTTGACAGATAACCCAATATAATTCGTATAAAATATTAAAACATTTTCAATATTTCCCTTGGCCACACAAAGGGTGATAGATGGCAGCCTCCTGCTATGTCGCTATATCAATAAATTATTACAGGGAAGGTCTTCACAGAATTTTGGGGACCAATAATACTTTCCACATAGCAGACGACCAGTAAGGTAAAGGGGACCCCCTAGCACAAAGACTATACCCTTAATGTGCTTACTTATTAAATGACCACATGATACTTAAGAATAAAGCACAAAGACTTAGGAGAAAACCATGTGACCTAGGAAAATATTAAAAGTGACCATATGAAAAATTTAACCTAGTAACATAATTGGTCCCTTTTAATGAATGACAACCCTTTTATTAAGTGACTTAAGTCTCAAAAAGGTAACATCAAATTAGAACATACTTAGGGTTTTAGAAAAGATCTTACAATTTTGTCATAAACACTGAACCCTAATCAAGATAGAAAACACTATCAACAAGACATAACCAAAATTCACAAAGGAAATCATTTTTTTTTGCAATTCATTATGAAGAATTATCAGTATGAATGTGAGTATTTGTAGTGTACAATTGATGAGTAAATGTGTACCATTTTAATGAGATTAGAAATTCCATGATCCTCTTTGTAAGTTGTTAAGAGATGGATAGTATATTTTTGTAGATCTCATTTTGTGCATTAATTAGAATCATGGTATAAATGTTATTTTTTATTAATGTCATAATGTATCTTATGATGCATTATTTGAGCTTGAATTCTTGCATTAGTTTTGGCATTTGTACTTATTGAGATTCTAGTTGTTCTCAAGTTGTGATTTTGAGATCTTGAGTGGTTTCCTTCTTGGCATTGTATTATAGATGGTTGGGTGCATCTTAGTCCACCTATGATATTTAATCCTTGTGTGGGTCTTGATGACCATACCGTTCCTTTGTTCTTGCCTCTTTTAGAGTGATTTTAGAGGTGTTTGATGCACCATTGTTTTGTTTATTGTTGTCAGTGAGTGTTCTTTGGGATCACTTCGATTGTGTGTTCCCCAACTCTTCTTTGGGATAGCATTGTATGGGGACAGAGAGGGTCTCCTTTCTATTTCTTGACACTCCTTTGGCCTTATTTATATATGATTATATGTATGTGGTATTATATTATTCATTTTATCCCTTCTTAGTGAGACTCCATGTTGGAGATCATGTTGATAGAGGATTACTGGTGGTGTGATATTCCTATCTTTTCGCTAGAAGGACATGGTATCTATGGGTGTATTTGGCCATCATGATCTTGGTTATGAATTTGAGTGTAAGATGATGTTCACCTTTACAATTAATTTCCACCTTGTTGAAGGTAAGAACGTAGTCTAGTTGGGTTATGTGACCCTATTTTCCAGCTATAATTGAGCTCTCGACGTTAGAGAAATCATATTGCTCCTATGCTTGGTATTTTGTTGATCTTTGAGTATCCCTTTGTATGGAAGGAGTGCATTGTTGAGCCTCTATAACGTGACTTCTCTTGGTTGTAAGAGGAAATTTTTTTCATTTTTGTCACTTGTTACTCCTGAGTTGGATGTGGTATTCCTTAGAGAAGTGCATTTTGGTAGAGAATCCTCAACTTTTTCTAATTCTTGGTTGAGTTAGACGTGAGACTGTAGTTGGATTAAAGTATGCTCTAGATCATAATGGTAGTGCCTCTCTATCTTTTGGGATGATATTTCCCTCGATCTTGAGTTATTTCTTGTGAATCTTTGGTGCTTTGGTCTTCTAGAGATCATGGAGGTCATTGTTTCATAGTTAGATGCCTCATGATGAGGTAGAGTGGATTTTATTATGCCTTTTTTGGTAGAGATCATGACTAGATGTGTCTTTCCTATAACTATTTAATTCCTTGTTGAAGGACTTTAAGAGATTGTTGATGCTCTTTTTGTTGAGATTGCAGATACGCAATGCAACCAAGATCACCTGCATGCAAGACCATTACAAAGACAGAATGAAACAGACAGAAGAGAGAAGGATCCGAAGCTATGGCGGCCGATAGGCCAGAGAATGCAAATGCATGTTGACAGAAATGATTTCTATATTATCAACAATAAATGATTTACAAACTCCTTATGAAATACAAAGATGACAATCCTTATAAAGGATGTCGAAACCCTAAACGGGCAACTGCTAGGAAATAGAAACTTTCCTAAGACAACTAAAACTGCCTAAGTGAAACTTAAGCACTAAAGAG
>MU223224.1:5878095-5901699 GCA_018584345.1 Thuja plicata | reverse complement strand
CACAGGATAAAGGGCGGT
The DNA here is from genome assembly GCA_018584345.1 of Thuja plicata. NCBI lineage: Eukaryota > Viridiplantae > Streptophyta > Pinopsida > Cupressales > Cupressaceae > Thuja > Thuja plicata. The sequence continues at coordinate 5,901,681 of MU223224.1, read as the reverse complement.
GTCATCGACACTACTACATGGGCTAATGTTGTGGAAGGTACGCTCACTTGACAAAAGTAGATGCGCCTAAGGCATATGCATCAGAATCCCCCCATGGCACTTTATAACACAGTGCGGGTACCAAAGATTGAACCAGGTGTACAAGATCCCAAATAAGCAGAAGAGAGGCACTTTATCTCAGTGCGTTTACAGAACAAATACATCAGAATGAGCATGCAAGCTCAGAAGTCAGAAAGTAGAGTGCACTAAGAAACCAGAAGAAGAGATCCCCGGACCTGTAGAACCAAGCACACCACCAGAGGGCATAAACTGCATAACTCGATGGAGTGAAAACCAAGAGCAGAATCTAGAGGAAATAACTTAACCACTGAAAAGTACACAGAATCATCTTTCCGACGATATCTCGTTTGCCGAAAAAGGAGTCCGGATGAGCCAGATATGACTCCCGGAAGGCAAAAAAGAATATCGGACTTCAACAGAAAAAATAGCTATCGAAACGGTGGGACCAAAACCTCTAACCTCCGCCATCGGAAAGTGCTCAGAAAGAGATTTCCGACGGTATATGGAATTCAGAAAAAGACCCCCGTATGCACCCTATAGAGAGAAAAAATGATAGGTACCCCCAAAAAAGCCAAAAAGGTTACATAGGGCCCCCAAGGGCTAAAAAAATTGAGCCCCCGGGCGCATGGAGAGCGCCGGGGGCCAAAGACAGAGCCGCTGGTCGCCGATATGACCGCGGGCCAGCAGCAGGAGCCCTCGGGGCTAAGCAGAAGGCGCCACCGGGCGGCTCGGCTGGGGGAGCGGCGCTCCGGTGGCGGTATCGGGGGCCGCTGGGGCGGCAACCGCAGAGGGAGCGGGGCAGTGATCAGGGGAGCGGCGGGAGCCGCATAGGGCGGTGGGCGCCGCGGAGGGGCCGCGAAGGGCGGCGGTTGAGAGGCGTCCGACGGAGCGGCGGGTGGCCGCGGGGTGGCGGAGCCCGCAGAGCAAAAAAAACCTGCGGTGACCAGAGGCGGCGGGGCCCGGGAGGGGCGGCCGGGAGGCGGCAGAACCTGGTGGTGGTGGTGCGTGAGCCATGCGCGGGTGGCGCGCCCAAAATCTAACTGCCTGCGCATTAAAAATGCGAAAAAACCTTTGAAAAGAAGGTTTTTTTTAATTTTTTTTCTCGGTTTCCGTGCCCGTACGACACTGGAAACCAAATTTTTTTTGCCTCGGTGCCAACTTGTCCAAAATGGACAAAAATTATGTCGATTCTAGGGTTTTTGGGCCTTCCGGACGCAATGGAAGTGTCCGTTTGGGCCCACAATGCCTCTAAAAATAGAGACCCCCCAGAACCACAAAAAGAAGCCGAAAAAGCTTCTGAAACCCTTGCTGCTTCAACCAAGAACGAACAGCCAGCTGCAGAGTGGCTCTGATACCATGTTGAGATTGCAGATACGCAATGCAACCAAGATCACCTGCATGCAAGACCATTACAAAGACAGAATGAAACAGACAGAAGAGAGAAGGATCCGAAGCTATGGCGGCCGATAGGCCAGAGAATGCAAATGCATGTTGACAGAAATGATTTCTATATTATCAACAATAAATGATTTACAAACTCCTTATGAAATACAAAGATGACAATCCTTATAAAGGATGTCGAAACCCTAAACGGGCAACTGCTAGGAAATAGAAACTTTCCTAAGACAACTGAAACTGCCTAAGTGAAACTTAAGCACTAAAGAGCAATTGCTAAATTACTCTAACACTTTTAGTGTGTGTTGATCCTTTCAGCAGTTGTGAGGCTAGATGGTAAGGAATTGGTGTGGTTTGGCCATACTTCTGGAGGATTTGTATGGCTATTATGTGTTTGGATTAGATTTTGATCTCGCACTTGGTGCGCTCTTTTGGTTTGACTTGCAGGATTAAAGGATTAATCCTAGTATTTGGGGGGTGATGTAGTGCCTCTCTCATTTTCTTTCTACATGACATCCTGATGGATGTGATTTCAACTTTATGTATGCTTCCATGTAGTTTGATGAGATATTTGGTGATGACTTGTTTTGGTTTTGGATGCTTTAATTCTACTCCTATGTAACTAGATGATTTGATCTTATGCTTCAATGTTTTTATATGCTCGTATTGTATGATCATATTGGCCCCGTTAAAGGTTTGTACCTTCGGAGTGATCATATTTATGTCCTTTCATTGGCAAGTTATTTATTCCTTTATGATTGGTTGTGAGAGTCATTGTGTTGTGGTTGGTTGTATACCTGATTTGCGATGATAGACCTTCTGAGGCCTTTATTTTGAGTTGTGAGGACTCATTTTTTCATGGTGTTTGATATGATCTTGACTCATATATGTAGTTCAGTGATTATTCATGTGTTATGATTTTATGCTGGCATTGTGAGATGCACCCAGTTTAGTTTGTTTGTATTCATTCCAAAATTACTGTTGTGGTCATTATGGTATTTGGACTATGAGACATTGTTGATTATGTGGCTTATGATGTGAGTGATGGTTCCACATATGTATGTACTAGTAGTTATTGGATTATGATTGTGTCTTGACGTTGTTATTTTGCGATTATCCATGTGATGTGATCAGGTGCTTGCATTGTGTGATGCATTTTATTTTTGTGTGTTATTTCAATTACCAATATCATCGTTGATTTAAATGTTATATTTTTTGTTATTATTGTTTTGATCATATCTACATGATGATTCTTTATGATGAATATCATGGATTCCTATTATATTGTGCCTTATATGTTGGGTATTTTTTTTGAAATTTGCATTGATATATGCTCATATTGCTAGAAATGATTATTTAATATTTCTATATTTACAGGAAATGTTAATTTAAATGATATGATATTCACTACTATGCTTATATAATTGTTATGGATTATACTTGATGTGATTGTACGAAGCAGAAAAAATCATAGTTACTCATTCATGAGGTCCATACAATGGTATCATTCTACTTTGTTGTTTACTATCATGTATGTTCATGTGCTTCAGCTATTTATACTTTGATTGCCTAGAATTAATGTTTGTGTGTTTCAGTGAACAAGTGCCATTAACATTCTATCTGAGCTACAAGATTTAAGTGTGTATATATCCCCAGCAATGGCACAGGAGATAGTTTCACCAACCCCCTTCATATTTGAGTCAATATCATCCCTATATGGATGGTGTATTTGTATTGATATTATTCCCTCCAGTACATGTTGCTAAATCTAGGCTTATGTCATAGAACAATTGTGTGTCTGTGCATTAGATTTTTTGTAGTTGTTGCGAAAGAGGTTAAAATTAAATGTTGATTTGGGATAATTATTCTTGTAGGATGAGATTTTTTGCTTTGCTAGGGTTTTGAGTTGCGTAGCTATTCTGAGCCCTCCTGTCCTTTTATACTACATTTACTGCAGGAAATTTCTTGGTAATTATGGCCCCGGCCACCATTTTCCCAGAAGTTGTTGGTGATGGTGTGGTGATGGATAACAATGGCACCTCCAAGCAAGAGATCTCACAAGTTTATTCCCAAAGTGTTCCATGAGGTATGTCCCCGTCTGCTATTGTTTTACCCATTCATTAGTTTGATGATGCCTATACTTGTCTTGAAACACATACTCTTATTGGTTACTTTCTGGGTCGCAACCCTCCTGAAGGCATTATTAAAGATTGGGTTGCAAAGGCCTAGACTCCTCATGGAATCTGCTTGGATGGCATTCAGAGTCTTACCAAAGGTTTCTTTCTATTTTGTTTTTCCAAACACACCCATGTGGATGCCATTTTTGCCAAAGGACCCTGGAATATTAGGGATTCCCTTTTAGTTTTCCAACGCTGGTCTCAAGACTTTTCTGTCTTTGACGACAAGAAACTAAAATTTCCCGTGTGGGTTGAGTTTCCTAGTCTCCCTCTACCTTGTTGGCCTTTCATGCATGCCATTGTGAAAACACTAGGTAGGGTTATTTGGAGTGAGCATGATTGTTTTCTTAATTCCCAGCCCCAGAAGAGGCTTTGTGTTGAGGTTGACCTTTCTAGGGACCTTAAAGAGTCTGTTGAGATTCAAGTTGGTGAGACCACCTTCACTTAGAAGGTGATTTATCTCAACCTTCCCAACACTTTTTATCATTGTCAATTTGTAGAGCATAAGATTAACGACTTCCCTTTGGTGGTTCCTCGACCCAAATCTCCTCCTAAGGACTATGGATCTTGGTCAGCCAATTCTAGTAAAAAAAAGGAAACTATGAAAGATGAATGGGTAACATCCGGCCACAAGAATAAGCATGCCAAGCCTGTCACTTCAGCTTCCACTTCATAGATGCCACCTCCTCCTGTGGCTCTTATTTCAAACCCTATCCAACAGGGGATGAAGATTCTTGATTCTAATGTTAACCCTCCTTGGGTTTACACACCTCAGGCAGCTTCTATGATTTCTTCCCCTCTCATTTTTTGTTGCTTGAACAACCCTTTCAGGCGTGCCAAGGCCATGCTTAAGGGTGTTCCAGAAAAATGTAGAAATATTTCCCTGGAGTCTCCTTGGAATTATTTCACTCTAGCATATTTGTCAAATAGTCTTGCTTCCCCTGGGGATGGTGATGGTATGGACAAAACTATTTTCTCATGAAGTACATCTCTTAGAATGTTTAGGGTCTAACACACCTGCCCAGAAAGTATTTTGTTAGGGATACGCATCATCGTGTTAGTCATCTAGATGTGTTATGCCTTCAGGAAGTTAAAATTTCTAGTTTCTTGCTTGATGCTTCATGTAAGGTTATTTGGCCTAAGATCCTTTCTCTATGTTCTCAGCATGAGGCTGGTCGAGGTGGATTTGTTACTCTACTTGCTTCTTGTTGGCATTCTTTTTTGGTTAATCATGGCTCGGATCCCATGCAGAGATTTGCCTAGGACACTTTCATTATTTAGAGTCATTCTTTTGTCATAGTTAATTTTTATGTGCCCAATGATGTTGTTGAAATATCTCACCTTTGGTGTTGTCTTGCAGATTTGTTGTCATCTATAACTTGCCTTTTTTGTGGTGACTTTAATATGGTTGAAGTGACTTCTGAAAAGGATGGCATTTTTCCTTTTCGATGGACAGTTGGTGAGAGAGAAGAATGGTACTACATGCATAATAAATTAGGCCTTTTTATCCCAATATTGGTCGTTATCGTCCCGATGGGGTTTGGCACACTTGGTCTAATTTTAGAGCCTCTTCTGACAGAATTCCTAAAAGGCTTGATCATTCTATGATATCGGCACAATCTTTTTTCTTTTTTTCCAAAAAGCAAGTCTCACTCGTTACTCCTCATGTTTATGTGACCTTGTCAGATCATTTCCCCATTCAATTTAATATTTTATGGCAGACAACTAAGTCACGGCCTCCCACCACTCAGTGTTTTTCAATACTTTTGTCCTTCACCACCCCTCCACGGTAGCCCACATTCATCAGGTTTGGAACCTTGAGTCTTGACCGTCACATTTGCCTGGCTAGATTCAGTGGTAGAATGATGCCATCTGACGTACGACACATTTATGGCAGGCAAATTACCAAGTATCATCGTAGATATTATGATGTCAACACTAAAGCTCTTCATGTTTCCATGGAGGCCTTGGCTCATGATCCGTTCAATCAAGACCTGCAACTCCACCTTGCCAAGATACATCATCAGAAGCAAGTTGCAGACAACTATGCTGCTAGAGGTGCACAGATCAAAGCTTGAATGCACTAGTTAAAGATCAGAGATAAAGCATCTAAAGAATTTTATGCTGCTCTTTGCGCTCATCATACCAATGTGGGCATAACCAGGATTAAAGAAGGTCAATCCCTTTTTACGGAGCTTCCTGATATCTTGCAGGCCTTTGTTTATCATTATGAACATGTTTTTGCCATGCAAGGATCTACTCCTGCCAGCGATAAATCTCTTGCTGATTGAATTTTTGTTGTTCCTCATTGTGTATCCCCTTCTCAATGTGCTTTCTGTGATCAACTTATTACCTTATAGGATCTTTGTGAAGCTATTTTTTCCATGGTTGATTATAAATCCCCAAGTTGTGATGGCTTCTCCTATGAGTTTTATAAAACCCTCTAGGATGCTATTGGTCCTGATTTGTATTGGGTTTACCTCAAAGCCTACCATTCCCAATCTCTGGGGATATCATCAACAAAGGTAATATTAAATTCATTCCCAAATCTAGGGACCCAGAAGATATCTGCAATTGGAGGCCCATTACCTTTCTCAATTTCTCTTACAAGATCATTGATAAGGCTTTGGCTCTCAAGATTCACCACATCCTGTCTCAAATTGTGCGGTCGGAGCAAACTGGTTTTATTAAATCAAGATTTATTCTTGATAATATCATAGTGGTTTGGGAAGGTATAAAATGGGCTTGTAAGTCTCACCAGAAAGCTCTTTTTCTAAAAATTAATTTTTCTAAAGCTTATGACCGCATTGAATGAACATTTATTTTAGCTATGCTTCACGCTCTTGGTTTTGGCCCTATATTTCTTCAATCTGTGCATATGCTTTTCACAGATGCCTCATCTTGCATCACCATTAATGGAAGATGGTCCTCTACTTTTGGGCTCTTATGATCCATTCGGCAAGGTTTTCCTCTAGCTCTTGCCTTGTATGTTCTGGTAGCCGAGGGATTTGGTTACCTGTTAGCTCATTCCATTTCTATGGGCCCTATTTATGGGATTGCTTTACTTGATTCTACCCAGTAATTGGTCAATGACCACTTTGTTGATGATTCTTTTCTCACTCTTGAAGAGGATAAAGATAATATCAAGGTAGCCTTGCATTGTTTAGACACTTTTTGCCAGGCCTTTGGTTCTGCCATTCAGTGGCATAAAACCTTGTGGTTTAGGCAATCTACCCTTCCCAATCTTCCTTGGTTTTCTCAATTTGGATGGTCCACGATTCAACATGGGGAGATTTTTTGCTTCCTAGGCATTCCCTTTGCCTTTCAAGCTACTTCTATTGATTTATGGAATGTTTTTTAGCTATAATTGAAAAGAAGCTTACCTACTAGATCACCAAGCCACTTTCTCTCGTAGGAAATTTTCAGATCTACTCCAAAGTCCTAGTTGTTACTCATGTGTACTATTCAGAATGTTGGGCTCCTACAAAAGCTTCCTACCACAAGCTTGAGAAATTGATGTAGGTTTTCCTCTGGGCTTTTAGTGTTGATCACCATGGCTTCCACAAAGTGGCCTGGGAATATTTTTATCTCCCTAAGGCCTCTGGTGGGCTTGGTTTATTAGATACTCAAAAGCAGGGCTCGTCCCTTTGTGCGAAATGGATAATGCAGTGTCTCACAGGCTATGAAGCCTGGAAAAATTTTCTTCGCCATTGCATGTCTTCTGGGTATCCTCTACACAAGCCTGATTGGAAAGGGATTTGCTTTCAATCCCTTATGGTCATGAATAACCATGCTCATATCCAAGGTACTTTTGTAGCCAAAATTATCTGGAGAGCCTGGGAAGTTGTCGAGCCTTGGCTTTGCTGGGTTGGGAATGGTTTTTGAGATGGGCTTTCTCTCAACCAACAGAATATTTGGCGGTCTGCTCTTTTTTCTCAACAAGGGATTCCACTAGCTAAAATCTAGGGGATGAGTCCTCTTTGTTTTCACAAACGTGGCATTCAAATGCCCAAGGATTTTTTTTCTAGAGCCACTATGAGTCTTCACTCTTGGGATGATCTTCATTTTCAATTTCAGCTCATCCACCTAGATCGTTAGACTTTTGACTTGCTTGTCTCAACCATTCCACCTCATTTCCTACATAAACCGGGAATTTAGTTTGTTAAACCTTGGTGGAAATGGTACCCTGATACACCATTTACTAGCTACGAACCCAAGCTTGGATATTCTTGGTTTGTGCCTCATCTTCCGATGATTGATTCTCTCAATCATATATGGCACCTTTCATCTTCCTAGAAAACCTGGAGTTGGCATTTTTGTACTATTTGGGATGCTATTACAGAGCCCAAGATTACTCATTTTTCTTGGTGTCTGCTTTAACAAGGTTTTCCTTTGGGAACTTGGCTCCGGCATTTAGGTGTGCCTGATCCTAAATGTCCTTTTTGTGGGTATTTTGAAACCATCATGCACAATTTTTGGTTATGTCATCGAGCCCAGAACTATTGGAATTGGATACATGATTTTTTAGGCCTTTCTAGCCTAAGCCTTTTTCCTGGCATATGGTGCTCTTAGGTGACTTGCCTAGAATTTCTTCCCAGTACACACAGATTTGGCATGCTTTCAAGATGGAAATTATGTTTCTTTATGGAAAGATCAAAATTTTGTTATTTTTACTCACAACTTTCTAGATATCACTATTTCTATGTATGCTAAGGCATGTTTATGCAATAATGTCATGATGCAAATTCAAGTTCAAGTGGAAAAGGTGGCCCTTGAGGTTTCCCATTTATAGGAGTTGTTGCACCACTGGGGCAATGCCCCTTGTGTTGTTTCTTGGGTGTCATCGGATTCTCTCTCGACTGATCGCACGCCGCGTCAGGGCTGCTGTCATAGTCGGAGTTCCTTTGCCAAGCATTCCAAAATGTCACACTCTTGGTGTCTCTTCTCTGCCTCTCCTCCTTCTCAGAGGGCAGTGGCTATTGGTTGGCCTCCTCTACTTGTTTCCACTATTGTTTCTTTAGCTCGGCCTTCAGCCAGTGTTCCTGCATGGCCTTCTGCCACTTCTGATAAGTTCCCCCGCCTGGTGCTTTCTATTTCTCCCAGGCGGGAGGAAGGAGAATTGAATGAAGAAAAAGAAACAGATGATGGCTGGTCGCTTCCTGACCAAACCCCTAGGCACAATGTTTGGGGCAATTCTGATGACAGAGATCCTCCTCCCTCTTCTGCAATTGCTCTCACAGCTTGAGGACTCTTTTATATTTTTTTTGGTGAATAGTTGTATATTTTCGGGCTAGGTGTCGAGTGACTTTGCGGGGTGATTTTTTAACCCCCAACCCTTTTTTGTGAATATTGTACTCTTATATTTTAATTAATAGAAAGGCCTCTTCATAAAATAAAATGTTGATTTTTATGTGATGGTGGAATTTAATATTTTATTTACTAGATAATTAACCGTAGTTGAATTCCATTTAATTCGAATTGACTTAATCTAATTTGGGAAGTCTTTAGTTGGTTATTTAAATTTATTTAATTTAAGTGGTTTTATTGTAGCCTTTTTGGTTTTAAGTGAAAAAGTGGCTTTTAATGAAAGATTAAACTTCATTTCTTCACTTTTGCATTTTTGGAGAGCAAAATTTCTCAAACCCTCTTGTGAGCATTTTAGATATTTGCTTTTTGGTCAAATTCTACTTGTCAAAATTTTGTGGGTAGAGGCTCATTGGAATCGTGTCACAATTGCTATGCTTTCCATGGGAGCCCATTTGATTTCACGAGGTGTGTAAATTTCCTCCTTCGTTTTGATGTTTTCCTCTTTATGCGAGGTAAGGATTCTTGGATCTTTCTTTTTAATTCATCTTTTGAATCATTTTTTTATTTTTATTAGTTCATGGACTGAGAACTAGTGTTCCCTCACAATTTTATTGCTTTCCATTGACCGGTTGGGCCTATGTAAATTTCTCATTTTGGAATGCAAGTTTTTATGTTCTTATTCTGCTTGTTTTTTCTTCTAAGCTCGGAACGAGAATTTTATTTGAAAAGTGTTTTTTTGGGCATATGGGAACCAATGGGTTTTATTCTTTTTTCTTTGTTTGAAGTTTTATTTTTGAGCCTTTATGTCGGTGCATCATTGTGTGCCATCCAGACCTGTCAGTCACCATGTTTGGTATGATCCAATTATTGAAGTGATTAGGCTCTACTACAATGAGTAATATTTTGGAATCATAATAGTCATAGGACATTCCAGGTATTTTCTATCATGATCCAAAAGTGCCTTTTCTTTGCTAAAATGTTGATTTTTGCACCTTGTCGGACATTGCCAGAATTTAGGTTTTTGATGTATTTTTTGGTTTGTGAGATTTCCTCATGCTCTAGTAAGATGTATGTTGGATTCCATTTGAATTATATGATCTTGGAAAAGTGGTCGATTGAGTAGCATGGCATTTGAGCCTTTATTGCATTTTTACTTGGTTTCTTGTCTTGAGTGTTTTGGGAGTTGAATTATCCTCCATTTATTGCCTTAGTTGCTATTGCATTTTATTTTTCTAATGGAACCTTTCATGATTGAGATAATCTTGTATGTGATATGTGGGTTTTGGGTGTTGAGACCACATGTAGGCATGTAGTTGAGCTATGCTCCTATGCCAAGGTCCAAGTGACCCATACTCTTGGATTGAGACCAATAGAGTTTACCATGTTTCTTATGACTTTTGAATTAAAAGTTTGTTCTTTCTTTTCCTTCTTGTGGATTCTTATCTTATTTTTCATCCTTGGTGTATACCATGTAGATGATTCATCTTGTGTTTATTTCCTTGATGTGGGTCTAGTGAACAATTATGGGTTATACCGTCCTCATGCAGACCGAGTGGAGGAATTCCATATTCCCCATCCTTGGTGTAGACCATGTAGATGAAGTTCTTTGTGTATGTCCTCAATGCAAACCAAGTGAAAAATCCCCTTGTTTTGTCTTTGTCATGTGATGTTGAGCCATAATACTAGGTATGTTGAGTAGGCATGGGGAGTAGCTCCTTACGTAGCCACTGACCTAGAAGTGGTCGCATAGGCTATGTAAAAAGTTTATTATAAATTCATAACATAATAAAATAAATTTTCTTTAAATACTAATCTAGATTAATTGGTATCCCCGGATTTCAATATTGACATGTGAGAGTGTTACTCCAATTATGCATTGAAGTTGTCATTAGTTATCAAGCAGACATAATAGACAGTCAATAAAAGAGTCACAACAAGACATTCAGTATAATCACCAAAGTACAAAGTTAACTAAGAGCACTGAGAGACAGTATTAACCGAGTGGAACAGAGGCCACCTAAAATTTTTTTATGGCACATCATTCTATGTAACAACTTTTTAGCCGACCTAGATAACGGTTTAAACAATTGAGGAGGACATTAATTACGGATATACATCATTAATTGTTTATGTCTCCTATGTGTAGATGATCAAGGTAAATTTTATACACCGTTGATCTTAGGGTGTGGATGTTACTTTTAAGCCCTAATTAGGTCATATCATTTGATATATAAATGTATAGATGTCACTTTGTAATGTATGTTGATCAAGAAATGATCAAGTAGTTGCCATACTGCAGACATCAGAGATTGGACAAGGGATTTAAAGGATAGAGACTACATTGCAAAAATTAGTTTACAAAACTAAGGCAAGGCTGCCGAGAAGAACAGAGCATAAGGTATTATCATTCACATTGAGGTGATATGTTTGTATGTACTTAATGGATCTATATCGACAATATTGAGATTGTATATGTTTGAGATCAAATTTTTGTTACTCTCTAACAATTGTAATAGACCCCAAAATCTCTTAACAGAGTAGACTTAACCGTCTTATTGTAAATCTCTTAACTGAGTGCACACATACTTTATGTTGCTAAATCCTCACACGAGGTAGATCTAATTGATCTCATTGTTGCTCCTAGAAGGGTAAGATCATTAGAAGTGATCATTCTTGTAAGCTTTAACAGGCTAACTTTATTTCTGCAGTAGTGAAGTTTTGTGGGTATCATCCCCACCGCAATTTTTACCTTCTAACAGGGGTTTTCTTGGATACCAAAATACTAGTGTCATGAGTACTTAATTTTATGTATGTGTATTGTTTACTTTACATGCATTTAAATTTCAACAGTGATACTATATGTTTGGTGTATGCAATCTACTTAGTCGATTAATACAGAACAATGGTTACAAAGAATTGATTAAAAGTTTGAAAGGGTATTGATTCACCCCTCCCCTCTTAGTACTCACACCTCTCCATTAACCCAACAGCGGGAAGTGGAAACTATTAATATCCTTGGACATCAGGATTGACCCATGCGGGAAGCGAAAACCATTAAATCCCCAGATCTCACTAGTTACCTATGCACATAGTAGATGGTACTCAAGCCCCAGATTTCATGATTGACCCATGCGGGCATGGATACTTGCTATGTTGGTGCTCTCGTGTCTAGGTCCATTAGCAATGAGTAGCACCTTGATGTGGTTTGATATGTGATATCATGATTGTGCTTGGGACTTAGGTCCACATGTTGAGTGTTCTCCATGTATATTTGTATTCTACATCTATGTGTATTGCATTGGACTACTACACTTTCTTATGAGATTGTCAATCTACTTGGCGTTGCTGTTAGCCACTTGTTGCTTGTGTGTGTACCTTTAGTTTGTGGTTGGGTCACTATGTTTACGAGCACAGTGGGGTGGGCCTGAGGTTCCATGTATAATTGCACTTTACCATTGTTGGGGACTAGTTTACATGTGATGAGATTCCTCCAGCTATAAATATTCAGAGCATTGAGTGCTCATTATATGTCCTTCATTTATTTTACCTTTGATATGCATGTGTAAATGCACTGATGTTATGTTCTTTAGAGTAGTTTCCTTTGTGTTTTTGGATGATGTATTTATTGATGCAATCGAGTGATTATAGCCTCAATCTATGCTATCCAGTACTCCCCAGTGTGGACCTAGATGTTTATCAGTTGTACATTGGAATTGGCTTAGGGTTTTGGCTTTTGTTCCTTCCATTTTTGGCCAATTTCATGGATTGACATCTCTACCTTCTTTTAGCATCTTTGCAGATCAACATCTCTGCATCATGAACTAGTGTCTCCAACTCACTGGTTTGAGACTTTTTGTCTTAGAAGTCTTCTAGTCAAGAATCGACGTCTACACAAACTGGTGTCTGCACTTAGAATTGGTGTCTCCACTTGCCTTCAGTGTCTACACCCAGTATGCTTTCCCTTCTAGTTTTGGAATTTGTTTGGTTTGTGAATTCTTTTGTGTTGGTTTCTTATTGACTCTTGTATGTTATGCATGTGATTTATTGTAAATTAACATGTATGTTTAACCACAATAGGAATATTTAATTTAGTATTAAAATGAATATTGGTTAAATGGATTCTTAGGATGAGTTAGTCTCCTCACTGTATCGTTGTGAGTTCTTGCCAGCTTAGCCTCTTTAGATTCATGGATGTTGTATGAATCCTTGTAGGGAAGTATTGTGAACATTTTTTATTCATTCCAAGTATGAGATTGAGTTGTCTTGGAACCTTTGGAAGTGTTGTGAAGTCTTTTGCTTGTGTATGATCGTGTGATGATCACAATGTATTATCTTTCTTGTTTATCTTCCTTAAGTTTTTGGTTATATGATGTACATTGTTACATGATGTTTATTACATGCTTCAAAAAAAATATTAATTGCATATTTAACCCTTTGTTCCAAGGTTCATTAGCAAGGAATTACATATAAACTCAATACTTTTTTAAGCAACCATGAACACAACATAATCAATAGAACAAACCATGTAACCCAAATTTCCACAAACAACATTATAAACTAACTCTAAACACATTGTATAACCAAAGAAATCAGTTACTATATATATATACCATATGAATATGTTCCTTGAACATCCAATGTCATTCCCAAGAAGATGTATCATATTTCTTCAACAATCAAGTTGTCATTTTTGCATAGTATTCTTCATAACTTGGAAACAAGGAAAATACAATCAGGAAGGAAAACACTAAGAACATACTCATGGTTCACATATTTACCAAATAATTTAACAAATATATTGCATATATATTATAAATATTCCCTCCAATCTGTTATACTACAAACATCAATGCAGAGAAATGTGGAGCATTTCTTGGAGTAGTCTTGACTGACACCAAAACTACCAACATGCTGCATTCTTTTGAAACATCAGTGAAAACACCAGGGACCTAAAAATATAGGAGTGAAATATACATAGGACATACAAAATACATTCCAAACCAAAAAATAATACCAATAAATGTGGATGGATGTGAATAATTCTTCTAGGTAGTTGTAGAAACACTTCTTGGAAACACATATTTCAACATTCTTGAAAGATAAAAAGCACCTCAATTGATCATCAACAACATTTTTTCATCCATGCTAGTTTCATGCTTCTAATTATAATGGAATTCTTCTAATTCTCTTCTTACTGCTTCTAATCCTCATCATAATTCCTCTTATCTTAATGGCATGTTTCTAATCTCATCTTAATATGTCATCATCGTTATGACATAGATCATGGATCTTAATCTTCAAATAACATCACTATCAACATAGAAAATGGTTGACATTAAACCTTACTACATCAACATAGCAAAAAATTTGATTAGTATCACATACATCAATCCTTACTATAAAACTTATGGATGGCATCACAATAGCAACATCTCATTGCAATAGCTCAAACACAATGAAGTAGACATCAACAACCATTGGGTGGATAACCATAGAAGAGAATGTGTAGCACAAACATCTATCTTCTACAATAAACTAATTTCAGACAAAAAACACATCTGGTAAACATTATACAACATGAAAATTGTGTAATTTAGAGTGATGATAACACAATCATCAACATCTCATCTCACAGTGTCACATTTATAATACATAGAGGGTCGATACAAAAGAACAAAGCCACTATCACTAGGACATATCAACATGAATAAATATTTTTTCCATTAGTAAGCTCTGAACATTAAGAAGGAAGAGGGTTGACATCAATGAAAACACCAACTACCAAAATTTAGGACAAAAAATAAATGCAAAACAAAACTATCATCATTTTATAAATGCTTCTCCAATAATATCAAGTCACATCCTAGTCATAATTAATTTCGCCCATGACCATTTTCCAGGTTAATTTTTGGTAATTCCATTCTTCTTCGGACCTAATAAACTTTATTTTTGGATTAAAATCCTACTGTCTATCAAAATAGAGTTACCACTTGTAAGTTAGATGGTTCACATTAGAAGGTAAGTTAACAATGACAAAAGCAATATTGTAAGTGTTGTCAATTTTTGCCACCATTGGCCCATCGAAGATAACTGATTGAAGATAATTCATCATGGGTTATTTTTTTTTGTTTTTTCAACACATGTTTATGTGTTTTCTTCATTTTTATTAACACATCATGTACTCTACATGAAGTTAAGATGGTTCAGTATCAGTGTGATTTGTAGTTTTGTAGAGTCAATATGTTCTCCATCAACATGAGAGTCCCCAGCTGAGGAAATATTCATTATGGTCTCTTCAATCTCTTAGGAATCATGGATGTACTCGCATTGGGGTGAAACACACTAGGTATCTCCAATGAGATTATTATCAAGAATACATGTTGTAGTTAGGAGGAGATCCGTTAGGGTCTCTCTGAAAAACAAACGTGCAAATATTAGGGTGACATCTTTGTTGTCTCTCCAATTTATGGAAATAACACAAATACCATTCAAATATTGGAGAGACATTTTTCCATTGGGAATAATATTTATTGGTGTCTTTGATAGGTTAGAGGTGGCTAATTCGACATATTTTATACATTGAAGGCAAATCATATTTTCTACATTATTCGGGTAATGCTCTTGAGTACCTTGCAAAGATTCTCCTCCACCTTTATAAAAAGTGTGTAAATGACTCACCCGTTCTTTGTTTCATGTTAAAAATATCCATCATGGTTATGTTATGTTGTATGTTGTAGGATTAATGTTGAACAAATCGTTGGATTAACTCCTCAAAATATTGCACACTTGGTGTAAGTTTGGAGAACCATTCCATAGCATTTCCACCTAGACTTCCCAGAAATAGCCTCATTACATAAGTAGGTTCATGCATGTACTCTATTCTTAGAGCACAAAATTCTCTAACATAGTCATGTGGATATGTTTCTCTCATGTACTTTTTTGTATTTGGGTCTTTCCATGTTAGGAGGAAACAGAACCATGTTTATACTCTTATCGAAAGGAAACAAACATATGTGTTCCAAAGAGTATTTTTTCGTAGGTTTGATCTTTTCTTGATTGGGTGTCACAAGTTCCATTTGAATTAAGGTTAATTGCTCTATGAGGATTGAAATAGGTGTTTTTACCTCCTTTTCCTTTAGTCTCTCAACATCATAGTCTTTTGGAAGTTTTACTCCAAGAGAAGCGAAGTGTAGGAAGTATTTCTCTTTGTCTTCACCAATGATCTTTTCCAAGGTCTTTTGGAATTTTATACTTTGTTTGAGCTTGTTATACTCCTCTTCTAATATGTCTTCCTCACTATCAAACTCAAACAAAGGACTACCATGATTTTGTTCTTCTTCATGTCTTTCTCTATCGTCATGTTCTTCGCTAGATTCGTCAAAAGCCACACTCCATCCTTGATGAGGTGCTTTCATTTCGGTGAGCTTTGATCAAATAGGGGATTGCGAGATATCTCTCCTTGTTGAAATTTGAGTAATCTAGGAGGTCTCTCTGAGTTGTCAGCAAGGTATTGATTACGTCTTGTGTTAACCATGTAAGTTGGGTCTCAACTTCGTCAAAGGTTTTACAATTATGTCAATAGGATGTCAAATTGTCCAAATAGGTGTGTCCAAGTAGTGAAAGAATGTTTGTGTTATTTTTGAGTGAGTGAATCTAGTGTCAGAGGATTGTAATGCCCTGATAGTGAGCTAGGAATCAATGGATTTGGGTAAGTGAAAAGACCACACGTTTTGGGACCAATTGTGAGAATCCAAAAGGACATGCAAGGTAGACTTCTAAACAAGTTGTGAAACAACGATAAGCAAACCAGCAAGAGAAATAGGACCAGACTGAAGAACCAAAAGGTATCCAAAAATAGTGAGTTTCTGTGAGTGACATGTGTGCAAGTACCCACTATCCTAGATGCGACTCCCCAAATGTGAGCTTTAAAAAACATGATGCGAGCTTATGCAGACAAAATGTGATCCTATTTCCCACATGTGAGCCAGGATTTACTAAATGTGAGAAGTTCCCTAAATGTGAGCCTATGCAACCAAATGCAATCTGAAATTGACCAAATGTGAGCCTCTGATGGTTTCACAATTTTGATGTCAGTTTGCCTTGACTTACATGAAATTTTTTCTGATAACAGGGTTTGTCTAAGACTTTCCAGAGAGGTATTGAACAACATGTATGTCGGGGATTGAAATTTTTTGCTTGTTTTGAGGATTTTATCTTTCAGTGAGTTTTTAGGACACATCAAGCAATGTTCATTAAGGTTACAAAAACACATCCCCATTCCCTAGATTCTAGGCATAGAGTGAAAATCTTTGCTCGTAGACTCAGGTACACACTCACATGCTAATCAGAATACAACCATCACCAAGCATGAAATGGCTCTAGTCATGATATCGTACTAGACGACTCCAAACACAAGTGAGGGCACAAAATGACGAGTATCTTGGGGAATTACTATTTGCCTTGCACAAAGATTATCACCCTTTCAAAGATAAACCAGATTGTTTTTTAGTACAAGTGTTGTTTAATTGTGGGCATTCGTTCGCAATTGTCCCTCATAGAATTGTACAAGACAAAATTAAGGTGTATATCCCTATGAGTACTCAAATGTGTGTAGTCTTGCAAGAGAGATTCAAGCAGCTCTGCTCTGCTCTGCACACACTTAAGCATGTTCAAGGAATGATGTCAAAATTCCAAGAACAAAACTGACTACATCTTCTGAGGCTTTGGCCTACAAGGAAGCATATTGATTATAGTGAGTTGGAAGGGTTGGCGTAAAACTTGTCCTCACTTGGGTCATTCCTGGGAGATTTTTTCCTCAACCGGTAGGCACTCTAATATTTTGAAAGAAATTAAAAAGGATTGGCGACTTAGGAGTTTAGATTTTTTATTCTTCAAAAGATGAAGAGCATACTCTCCTATTCCATGTCATTTTCTCCCACAAACACATCAAACATGTTCATTTCCTTAGATTTTTTAACTCAGAACTTAATCATAATGAGTTTTTGATTCTTCCAACTAGGTAAAAATAGCCAATCCTCTAGTTGGACTAAGAAATGTGTTTAAATCTTATTTTAATTGCCTATTGTAAGAATTGACAAAACATGTAAGCAAAGTTTGATTGTTCAATTTCCCCAATTTTAAATGAGTTTTCTTGTTCAATTACTTCCAACTTTAGACAATTTGCTTTTTCATTTCCCCAAATTCTTATCAAATTCTAAATTGACTTTTGAGTTTCTGATTTTCCTTGAAGGAAAAGAGCATAATCCTCAGATCAATTTATCAAATTAAATAAAATGTACTTAAGTTTGAAATCTTGCAAAAATGATAGTTAGGTTGAATGCTTTGGTAACCTGCAAACCATGAATTAGTAATTGCTTTCCAACTTTTTGAAAAAAAGTCTATGATAGAAACCTACAAGAAATTATTAGGTTGTTCAAAACACATAAATAATCATGGTTAGTAGATTAGTGGTTAATCTTTTAAATTTGCAAATAATCTAACCAAATGTGACTGTATTTACTGAATGCGATCCTAGAAATCCAGTATGCGATTAAGGATCCTAAAAATGAGCCTTTACAACTAAAGGCGGTGCGAGATTTACCAGATGCGAGTTTTCACTAGATGCGATCTGGGATCTACTGGATGCGATGCCCTTTCCCATATGTGAGCCTTTTCAACTAAAGGAAAGCTTTGGTCACTAAATGCGACTCTATACCTAAAAACAGAGAACACAAATGAGTGAAAATAGACTTAAAAATAAGGAGAAATCTGAGGATTTGCCCCACAATGGGTGCCATAAATGTGTGTGTATTTATTGTACCTACAAGCTGCAACACAACACTTCAATATGTCATTAGATTAGTGATAAAACATGAAATATTAAGATAAAAGCACATAGAAATCACTAAAAGTGACATATTGCTTCCTATCTAAGAGGAGTGTAATCTAGATCATAATTGCCCTCAGATTATGTCTAAATCAATGACATATACAAGCTTAGAATGGAAGATTCAAGTAGAATATAAGCTAAATGTAAATGCAAAGTTCATTTTAGTGCTCCAAATGAAAGATTATAAAATCATAAGATTGTTGAGCTAGCATGCATTTAAATTTCTAAGAAATTAGGACAGCATAAGATTGCAAATGAAATTCTAAGAGTTAGGGGCCCATTGAGCTCAAAATTCATTCCTTTTATAGAAGAATTTGAGGAATGAGAGGTCAATATTAATTTATGAAAATAGGCGGAGATTGATTCTTTGGTGATCCATGTGAGGTGATCCAAGTGATTTAACTCTCATAGGCTAATGGATTGAATTTCCATTTTGCAAGTGAGGAGTTGTAATTAGGAGATTTATTTAATTCCTTTTAATTAATTACTTTCGCCATGTATTTAATTATTTTGATTTGATTAAAATGGGCCAATATAATTAATGTGTGTTAGTGATTAAATCAAATTGATTTTAGGAGATTAAATTGATTTTAATAAATTATGCCAATTAATTGAGTAATTATCTTAACATAATTAGGGGTATGATCACACTTAGGGCAAATAAGGTCTCTGGTTAAAGTAGACCAAATTAGGGTGGTTACAATTGCAACTAACAAAAAAGGTTTCCTATACACAATTGACATAAAATATGGGCACGGTGATATGGATAAAGCACAAGTACGCATATGTCTTCAACCTCCACATTGATCTATTTAAAATCTTACCTTTTTGCATTGCCCTTTCAATTCTTAATTTTCCCTATGAAAAAAACTAATTTTGTTATTGTTTAACAACTATGTCTATTTTTTTCATTGCCCTTTCCATTATTAATTTTTCCTATGAAAAAAACTAATTTTGTTATTGTTTAACAACTGTATCTACATCCAAATTTTGGTCTGCAATACTTGGCAATTGAAGAGTAGTTGCAAAGAAATGAAATCCCAACATTGCTATTCAAGAACATTGCAAAAAAAGAAAAATATAAAAATGCACTTTACACAAGTATTTCTACATTCATTTACAAACTGAATGATAAAATAACAATGGAAAGACTCAATGGACTACTGCAGTAAGACTTCAAGTAACCATTTCAAAATTATTTTACCCTTAAATTTAAAATTATTTTCCTTCACACCGTGCAACAACATTTTAATATATGCCACAGTTTGAAAAAGTTTTGAAAGTGGAAAATGCATTTTCTAATCCATTCCATGCATTCTACCCAAAATACAATTACGAATTTGATCACCACAACACACTCAAATATAAAATTACCCATTGTAGTATATGTGATGAAGATATTAGCTACACATATTCTCTCCATCTCAAAATAAACATCATAACTCACAACAAATAGAATATATATTGTTCTACTTAAAAATACATCATTCAACAATTCTTGCCTAGCATCCAAAATATGATATATCAAAAGTACAGTAAAAACAAATCAACATTAATATTCATGCTACGAGACTTTACCATGAAAGGGTACTTCACCTTGAACCAAAACAATGTGATCACCTGTGCCACTTGTATTGATGATTAAACAACCAATGCTACAAAATGGTAAATGTGATGCTTTTACAAATAGTCCTTGTGGTTGGGATGTTTACATCTATTAACATTAGGCTAATTGAAGATTCTTCCTACCTTAGTGACATAGTTTGCATTTTGTGCATAAAGACGCCTCTTATGATAATCCCAAAAAACTTTAAAAATATTTGATGTGATAAATTAGTAAAATTTTTGGAACAATTGAACATTCTATATTATATCCACACATCATAAAATTCTAGATTTGGCCTCATTTCATATGTTATCATCCTTGTTTATGCTCTCAAATTCCTGAAGAAATTTGAGGTGCACATGTAAAAAAATTTCTAAGGCATCTATGTGTACCCTTGAAAACCTGTTTGAAAAACCTGATTTGAGAACACATGACTATGATTCCAACAAGTTTTATGCAATTTGACTTTAGAGGTGGGTTTATCCCATTTCATTTAATATATTTGATGATACCCAACCTCCTACAATCAGTTCTGATGAGTTTTGGAAGCACTTGAATTAAGGAGATCACACATGTTTGCATTTGCGCACTTGCAAAATAAATCAAATTGTCAACTTTGAAGGCCTATGTCTCTCTCCTGGTTGATTGTAATGAGATAAGTATCATTACCCTACATTATACACCTAAGAGAGAACATATGCATTCATTTTGAGTGCCCAAGGAATCCATTTGATATTTTTCCAAAGTCAAAGCAAACCCAATTTATTTAGTTTCCATTGCATGCAATGATAATTTTCTCTGAGAGCCACTTTGCAAGTTAATATTTTAGTTCCAGGTGATTGTCAAGATAAATGGATTGGTTCTTTATACTATCTATACCTAAATGTACTGCTAGGGAATCATGGAGCTTCAGAATAGAGCTTGGTCATCCATAAAATTATTTAAATAGGGGTCTTTTGCCAGAATTTTAAAATGGAAATTATCAGTGTTTATGTACATGTCGTGGTTTGAAGTATGTGCGCAACATGGATTTGACTAAATTAGCTTAATGGGGATTTTTTAAAGCTAATATGGGTTGTAGAACTGCAGAGTATGGGATATGTACCGACTGGGAAATGTTGTGAACCATATGTGAAGGGAAAAAATGATGGAAGTTTGAGAAGCCACCAAAATATAGCGGGAAAATGACATTGACGGGTGTAAAGTTTAATTGTGCAACTTTGATCAAAATCCTCCATCATTTTTAGTTGTTGTCCTAACTGTGTAAGCAAGAACAAAGTATCAAGAGTTCTTAAGAAGAAGTGTTTGCGAAATATGAGTAAGGTATTTATCCCACATTAGCCCTGCAGATTTTTATTCAATATTTTTATAAGTGGGATCTCACTTAACTAGTAACCAAAAGCATGTTCTTTTGGTTCACTTACACGCGTGTGGGGTATGTGGCTGGGAAATTTAGATAGTGATATGGATGGGACAACTAGGAATATTTTGTGGGTCCACAAGGACTCGGTGTGGTGACTGGACGATGACATGGCAGATCAACAACAAACTAGAATGTGTCACATGGCATGAGTGAAGGAGGTAGTTGGTGGGACCCACAAACAACATAGTTTCCAACTCATGAGAGTTCATGGAAATTAGTGATGCAGTTAGAGAGTTGGAAAGGATAGTTGTCGCTAGGTCACAACAGTTTGAGGAGGTTGGCAATAATGATTAAAGAGTTGGAGATTGCTAATAGTTGCTAGCTCGCGACAGATAAAAGATGTAGCAAGAAATGCTGGAGAGATGGAGATGAGTGGTGGTCGCGAGGTAAGTGGATATTCAGTGTATCAAGATGAGATTTGGTGAGTGTGTTCTATGTAGCTGATGGTTTAAGGTGAAGGGTTATCTCCAGGTCGCGGAGGTTAGTGAATGTAAAAGAAAATGCTAGAGAGTTGGTGATAAAGGGTTTTAATGTTAATACTTGTTGGGTCACGGGAGTTTAAGGTCTTAATGTTTTTGACTAGAGAGCTAGAGACTAAGTTGTTAATAACTAGTTGATAGGTCGCAGGTGTTAGTGAAAAGGAGCTTTTGAAGTTGAGAGTTAGCAATAACCTGCCATGTGTCTAGATGACTTTGTGAGGAAACCACTAGGGTAAAAGGTGAAATAATAGACCTTGGATAATGAGGGAAGAGGTTGAAATATTTTGACTGTCAAGTGTCAAGTGAAAGGGTGAAGATATTTTTCAGTGGAAAAATCAAATTAAGGGATAATCAGTTATAAGATAGATTGAGGAGAAATATGACTGTGCAGATCTAATTTTAGAGAAAGGACATGTGTCATTAGCAACATCAAGAGGGAGTTATTTCTTTTTCTATATGATTTTCCTTTCTTATTTGGGGTAAGGGTTGTGAGAATTTTCTCTTCAAGTTTGTATAGATTAGTTTTCTCTTAATTGTAGGTTGCAGGTAGAGTATGCTGGTTGTAATAATTTTGTTGTTATGAATAATGGTAGACCAATTAGTATAGGTTAATTGTTGTCATAATGGATTTGTCTCTAGTTTTGTTTACTTAGACCATTTGAATTGAATGTATCAAGTATTCTCAATTTATTCTTGCAAACCTCTTTGTAGTTGCGTTGTTTCAACATTGTTCTCTTTCAAGGAAAGGGTTAAATTGTTTTGTCTGAACAACAATGGTCATAAGTGATTTATTCAGACTTGTACAAATTTTAAATATCAAGGATATTGGAGTTTGTCTTCACATTTGATGTGTGTTGTTTAATACATGTTAATGGGTATCTTCCTGTATACACTAAAAATGGCTTCGTTGATTAATCAATTAATTAAATATTTATTATTTAATTAATATTGACTTGATGAATTGATTAAATATTTATTATTTAATTAATGTTTATTTCTTCTATTTATTTAATAAATTATTATATTTATTAGGTAAATTCACTATAGTTTATTCTTCTTATCCTAGGTCTTCTAAATTAGTCCTATTAAAAGTGATTTAATTAAATACACAATCACTAAATACGACTAAGTCCCCTAGTCCACCTCATAAACCTAGTCACCTTACACATCACCTTGGCTAAAATAATTAATTATTATTAATTAATAATTAATCATTATCCTCACCCACACATGTCCTATTCTTAAGGGCT
>MU223224.1:5859344-5878045 GCA_018584345.1 Thuja plicata | reverse complement strand
CCAAGTCAAGAAGCAATCCCTATTCTTAAGGAGCTTCTCAAGCCACCTCTAAGAGTCCAAGATGACTCATGGGACACTTGTACCAAGAGTCCTCATGAGGAATGAGTCCTTCCTCTTTCCTCTCCATAGTCTATGTGAGACACTTGACATGTGTCTTTCCCTTCCATCGTCTTCTCCCCTATGTCAATGTAGGAGGAACATCCTCCCTATTCTTCCTCTCACATTCCAACTATATCTCCCTTTCTCTCAACCCCTTCAACCAAGTCAGTAGTAACCATAGGATCTTCCACCTTTCAATCTCCACCCTAGGATCATGCCACCTAGGCTTAGGTCCTCCAAAATCCTATAAAAGGAGCCTCGTTCCCCCTTTTGTGATCTGATAGGTAATCAAGCATTCAAGTGATCAAGCATTCAAGCATTCAAGCATCCAATCATTCAAGCAATCAAGCATTTTCACAAGCATTCCATCATCCATTTGCATAATCAAGGTTTTAGACCATTTTTCATTCATTCATACAATCTCCACACTTTGGTAGCATCTTGGACAAAAGAGCTTCATTTGGAAATCTGAGAGCTCAACATACATTCAAGAAACCAAATCTAGGAGGGCAATGGAGACAAGTTGCATTGGGTAGGTGAAGGTAACTTTATTGTTTTTCTTCATTTAAACTTGTAATCTTCATTGTGTTTGCATTTAGATTGATTTATTAATTAGATTAGTTAATATCTCATTTAGAGTAGTTAGACATCTATTTTACATACACTTCCAAGGGAAGAGTTAAATTCTAGAGCAAGTATTAGTAAGCTTGAATACTGAGTTGGATTTCAGAAGCAGGGCTTTGTGATGATATAAGTAGGTTTGTTGGTACAAGGCAACAGCATACTGAAAGCTTGTTGGTTGAGATTGGTGTTCATAAGACTTTTATTATGGATGTATATTTGAATCTGTAACCCATGATAGATGCACTGGTCTATGTGGATATGAAGTATTTTCATAAGAAATTTCAAATCATAATTACATCATTTTACTTTTGTTGATTAGTACAGGACTGGTCTGATCTAATTCTCAGTGTACTTAATGCAAGTGAGATTTTGCATAAAATTGGTAGAGTTTTAAATACCCATTACCTATAGGTTTGAGAACTATCCACAGTTGTAAATCTACAAGGTGTTGTATGTCAAAAGGTTTATGTATGTGTAGATTAGGATTACCTTCCTAAGTGATGTGGATATCGAAGTAAAGAAGGCTTGTATGCCTTGTTAATGTTGGCTTTTCATGTCCTCAATTGGAGATGATGCAGAGTTTGTGAGTTAGGTGAAGATCCTTTATTCTAATTCCCATATTCTCTTTTAGAAGCAAGGGTAGCAAGAAAAATAACCAACAATCCCCTCCCCATCATGGGTGGCTCCCAAATAGCCCTTTATTTTTTTTTAGGGAAGAGAGAATTAAAAAAATTGTTATTTCTCAAGAATTCCATAGCTAGTGCCAAAGCATATATTCATCTCAAATAATGCACTAGTATGTGTTGAAACTTGAAACTAAGATTAATGGTATTTTAACAAAATAAATCTGAATTTTTTGAAAATAATTGGCCTTAAGAACTTTCTTAGGAAAAAGTGGTGTTTAATCACTAGAAATGCCATGCCCACAGTAATATTCACATCTTCTTCCATTTTAGAACTAATAGCCTCTACATGTCCTCCCCGACTTCTAAGAAGTTTTTAGAGATACAAGATCATCATGGTGAAAGAAGATATAATAAACAGCTCATGTATCCTCTAAAAATTCAAAGTATTCACTCCTGAGAATGACAAATCTTGATGTGCAAAAATAAAGAGTAAAAGGCAGTTTAAAATTTTAAAAATTGGACCAAAATATTGAAGACAAAACCCCCTTTCAAGAAATCTCACTTTAATAAAATCAATTCAAAAAATCTACGATGGCTTGAGCATCAAATTACTCTACTCTGCCTAAGCACTCTAATTCCTACAAGCCCTTATTTGAACTTGGAAATGGCAACTTGTCAAATATAAAATTGTCGTCTTTTTGGAAAATCAAATATGCGAATATTTTTTTTACTACCCACCACAAATTCATTCGATGCCCTAAACACAAGACCGCTCTCTGCATCTCCTAAATTTGAAATAAATCCTCGCAATCTCTTGGAGAATGATGGTAAAACTTCTAAAGATGCTCACTGTGAATCGCCAATTGACTCAGATGGATGGACTTTGATTTGGAATCAGAGGAAAATGATACCCCTAGGAACTTCCCTCACTCAAAATGACTCAATATTTATGTGGAGGAAAAGGGTTGCTTTCCTTTGGCAGATACCATGAATCTTGAATGGAAGTACGCAAAACAGGTGATGTATTTCAGTAAAACAAAATATGGAAAGCCTATTTATAAAAAATCCACCAATAATTTCCCCAAAATAAATAATGGCCGAAACACCTTAGCCTGGGCATCACCGATAGCATGTATGTAATCTTGGGGTATGATTGAG
Source organism: Thuja plicata (assembly GCA_018584345.1). NCBI lineage: Eukaryota > Viridiplantae > Streptophyta > Pinopsida > Cupressales > Cupressaceae > Thuja > Thuja plicata. Next base: position 5,875,538 of record MU223224.1, on the reverse strand, counting down.
GGAAATCAAAATAATTATTATCATAAACCACACAAGAATAAACCCTTTTTTGATTGGGCTTAAGTAGTCAGAGGGCAATTGTAGAAGAATGTAATGAAGCAAACTGGACCAATGCTGATAAAAGATTTAGCAGATCAGATGATCCAGGCTTTCTAAGGAAACCCCCTACTCAAAGGCCGAACCTAAAGCATGATACCTCAATTCCAAATCTGGGGAGTAGGGAAAAAGAGTAAAAACAAACAATTGTGATCCTAAGCAATGCTTATACTAAAGGATTTTTGTGGCATTGTAAGAAATATGGGGCTTACGCATTCTAGAATGGTCCCAATTCCTCTTTACGAGATATTGTGGGCTAGCTACGGGAAACCCTTAGTGACCAGGTAAGTATTACTAACCTAGAGAGCAATTTCCTTTATTTAGGTTGTAGATGCATTGAGGTAAAAAAAGTACTACTGAATGGTTTGCCTATTTTTTATGAAGGTTATTGTTTAAACTTCTATCGATGGAAACCTAATTTCAAACCTGAATTTTTTTCAAAGGAAAGAGCCTTAAAATGGGTAGCAATAGATAATTTTCCTATGGAACTTTACACAGTAGGATTTTGTACCAAATTGGTAATTTGATGGGTGATGTGGTAGGTATAGAAAATACCTTTTTAGATACTTTCTCGGTTAAATTTTTGATAAAAAAAACTCAAATTGGAAGGAGAAGATCTAATCCCCTCAAAATTATCACTAATAATTCCATATACCATTTCCAAACAATATTATATACAAGAATTTTTGATGATATTAATCCATTTCAAGAAAAGTAAAGTAGGGTTAACAGGAAAACGTTCCACTATATTGAACCTAGTGTAGGATTTGAGACAGACAAATCCACAGTTCGCAAAGAACCCCTGCATGCAAATGACCTGTTACAGGAAGGAAGTTGAAGAGACAAAAACCAAAGCTTGGAAAATCTCAAGCGGTGTGAGAGAAATTCTATACCAAGATGAATTGACAAATAATTACAAGAGTTCAACCTATAAGGTGAACGAAACCCTAAAAAGGTAAAAAGATAGGTTGCACATAATGATTAATATAAATATTAATTATATGCACCTAAGAGACAACTTAAGTAAAATAGAGTAATAAACAACTTAATTAATTAAATCAAAGTGATCTAATTAATAAGTGAAGACATAATTACTCTAACACCCCCCCTTAAGCGAAGCTCAGGAGGTAAGCTAACCTAGCACAGCTATGAAAGCAGGAAATGGGTCTCGGCAACAAGGCCTGATCAGGTACCCAATACAAGGAAATCTTTGTAAGCCGGAGACAAAGGAGAAAACCCAGTGGGAAAAACCCCTCTCCAAAAAGAGATAGAACAAACATGCTAAAAAAAACATGAAGGAAGGCCTCAAGAAGACCCCCCAAGGATAACTTCCATCACCCCAAGCATAGAACGCAATTGAAGATAGCTTGGAGATGCAAAAGGTTTGGTGAAGATGTCAACAACCTGTGTGTCAGTGGGAATGTACTCCAAAGTGAGAACACCATCTTGAATCTACTGACGGATGAAATGCATCTGAAGCTCAATGTGTTTAGTGCACTGATTCTCCACCGGGTTGTGGGAAATGTGAAAAGCACTTTGATTATCACACCACAGAACAGTGGGACGATCAAGAGGAAAACTAAACTCAGTCATCAATTACTGAAGCCATAAAATCTCCTGACTAGCATGCACTGTAGCTCTGTACTCAGCCTCTGTAGATGAAAGTCCGTGAGCATTCTTCTTCTTGCACAACCATGTGATAGGACTAGAGCCAAGACAAAAGACAACGCCAGAAGTAGACTTCCAATCATCAACATCACCCACCCAATCTGAGTCAGTGAAGCCAACAATGTGAGGAGCCCCTGATGTGTAATGAATGCCATACATAAGAGTGCCCTAAATATATCTCAAAATACACTTGGCAGCTTACCAATGACTCTCATGAGACTCATGTGAGAGCCGAGAGACAAGACCAACTGCAAAGGAGAGATCAAGATGAGTGTGTGTCAGGTACAACAAACTACCAACCAACTGTTGATACAATGTAGGATCCACTAAAGGCAAAGTACAAGAGGTAGACAAGGCAACACACGACAGAAAAGGTGAGGGAGAAATCTTGCAAGTAAGCATTTCAAAGTGTCGAAGCATGTCAAGAACATACTTATGCTGGTAAACAAAGATCCCAGCAAAGGACTGAACAATCTGCAGACCAAGAAAGTAGTGTAACGGACCAAGATCAGTCATCTCAAACTGCTCCATCAATGCGCATTGAACATCCTGAATCATAGATGATGAGCTACCTGTGATGAGAATATCATCAAAATATAGCACAAGGATAAAAACCTCATCCTCAAGACGCTAAATGTAGACTGTAGGATAGGAATGGCAGTGCGTGAATCCTGTAGAAAGCATAAACGAGTCCATCTTCTCATACCAAGCCTGAGGGGCCTGTTTGAGACCATACAAAGAACGCCAAAGTTTGCAAACCAAGGAGGAATCCTGCACAAATCCCTGAGGTTGCTCCATGTAAATCTCCTCAGTAAGATCACCATGCAAGAATGCACTCATCACATCCATCTGAAAAATGGGCCATCCCTAAGAAGCAGCGAGGGATAAGACAAGGCAAATAGAGTTCATCTTGGCGATAGTGGAAAATGTCTCAGTGTAATCAATACCCTCAACCTATGAGAAACCCTTCGCAACAAGACGTGCCTTCTACTTATCAATAGAACCATCAACAACAAACTTAGTATGATACAACCACTTGCATCGCACTAACTTTCTTCCCTTAGGAAGAGAACAAAGATCCCAAGTATGATTCTTCATCAAATAAGAATACTCCTCCTCCATAGCATTGTCCCACTTAGGATGTCTTGTCGCTATTGAAAAATTCTGAGGATCACCACAAATAGCATGACTCAAAGGCTAGAACCCGCAATATGAGACCGGGTGCGATGGGAAGAGGAAGGGTCACCAGCCAGAGATCCTGCAGCCTCAACTATAACACGAGCCCATCTAGGCATTGGTGGAGGATCCTATGGTGGAGGTAAATGGGGATCACCAATATCATCATCCTCATAATCCTAAAAAGAAACTAGAAGGGATGAGGGAGTAGTGGTAAGTGAAGTAGACTCTGGAAGCAGGGTATCTACTACAGGAAGGCGCTCATCAAACTGGACATCCCATTGAAATAGGACCTCTCTGGAATCAAGATCAAACAACCTATATACCTTAACATCCTTGCACTAGCCAACAAAAATGAGGTGTTGGCTCTTCCGCTCCATTGCTCTCCTTTGAGCATCAGGCACAAATGCCCATAATTCACTACCAAAAACTCAGAATGAAGATACATTAGGCTTGACATGAGACCAAGCCTTCTTAGGAGTCATATGTCAAACTGCCTTGTGAGGCATCCGATTCTGAATATAGTTGGCACAATTGACTACCTATGCGCAAAAAGACAAATCCATGGACTTGGACTATATCATACAATTAGCCATCTCTCAAAGTATTATGTTCTTTCTCTCTACCACACCATTCTACTGAGGGGTGTAGGGCACTAAAAACTGATGTTGAAGACCATGTTTAGAGCAAAAATCCCTGAAATCTTGGTTCACATACTCCCCCCATTATCCGTGTTTACCGCCGAATAGAAAGACTAGATTATTTCTCCACAAATGTCTTAAAGACTCAAAATGAATCAAAGACATCAGACTTGTAATTCAAAAAGTACACCCATGTGCACCTGGAGAAGTCATCAATGAAAGTAAGCACATATCTAGCACCAGAAAAAGAAGGAGTAGGAAATGACATGAGGTCACTGTGAATCAACTCCAATGGTGCCAAAGTACGAGTAGCTCGTCCCTGAGGAAAAGGATCCCTATGTTGTTTTCCAAGAACACAACCTTGACAAACACCATCAGTGCAAGAAATCTGAGGAAGCCCAAGAACAAGTGCCTGAGTGCTCATCTACTGAAGATATCTATAATTGACATGGCCCAAATGCTCATGCCAAAGTTTTCTCACTGAATATGCATGTGCTATAAGACAGGAACCTGTACCATCAAAAGGCTCAAATCCATCAAATATATATAGGCGGGATGCAGAGTCAACACTCCTAGTAGCCACAATCAAATCATAATCATGTAAGTCCCAAATAACCACATCATGTGGTGAGAACTCAACTGTCTTACCAGAGCCAGAGTGGAAAATTTGATAGATGGAAAATAGGTTCGCCGAGATGTCAGGAACAAAAAGAATATCCTAAAGAGAACCCCCAGCTAATGCAATAGAACCAGAACCCAAAACTGAAAGATGTGATGAGTTCCCAACAACAATCTGTGAAGTAGCACAAGGAGTAAGTGAGGTGACCAACTAATGAGTGTGAGTCATGTGGTGAGAGGCACCGGAATCCAAAATCCAGGTGGGCCCAAAAGTCGTTACTCTTGCAGTAAGAGCATGACCTTTCCCTGTAGGGGAGAATGTGGATTGAGGAGAAGAAATATGATGGTCCTACATGGCTTCCTCTAAAGCCTCCAAACATTTCCAACACCTATAAACAGGATGTCCATCCTTGCCAAAAAAGCTACAGGTCTCAACTGATTTCTTCTTAGTCTTGGAGGTAGACTTAGTAGACTTCGAAGAAGATTTACCCTTGGAAGGGTTAGCTGGAGGTTTGGAATTAGTTTTTTGTGTAGGTTTGGAGGAATACTCACTGCCTACTGAATCTTTCTTTGGTTTGGCTTTCTATTTTGGTTTCCCCTGTGAAGATTGAGCAACCAATGCTTGGTTTGAAGAGCCAGAAGCATCCATCTGTTGGATCTTTGCTTGTTCCCGTGTCAACCGATAACAAAATGTCTCAAAGGAAGGCATGGTGTGTCTGGCACCCAAAGCATCCATAGTGGAGTAGAAAGTGGAAGAAAATATCTGATACTGTCCTCTCAACTTTGAGATTATCAAGAAGATACACTCATAATCTGTCTTGTTCCTCCCACATCCTTGCAAAACTGAACGCAGAGATTTGAACTTCATCAAGAAGTCCTCCATAGTGGGAAAGCTGGTAGGAGTCAAAGTCGTCAACTCTGCATCAAGCTGAAGTGCCCAAAACTCATTCACTGTGCTAAACAAATCTGTAAACTTGCCCCAAATAGCCCGAGGAGTGGTCAAACCATCCAGGTGAAACAAGAGACTGTCGGAGATGTTCAGTACAATCAAGCCAATGACTTCATCCATTTTGTTTTTGTGCTGAAGAACCTCAAAAGGGTGTTGCAGGATAGTTTGTTGCTCATCCAGACATGACCATAAGCCACACGACATAAGTATCCTAGTCATGTGTGCTTTCCAAGTGTGATAGTTATGAGGTGTCAGCCGGGCCACATAGGGGTCTGACATTGAGAGAAGAAGATGAAAATAGAAGGGTCTTTTCTAAATTAAATTATAGAAAGGAAAATGCACCCCCCACAATGTATAAATATATCCCTCGTACACCAAAGAAACAACTATAGAAAGCACAAAAAACTAGAAGAAATCTTGGACGCCAGATGTAGAGATGGAGGAAACTGAAGCCTCTACTTCAACACCAAAAACAAGAACTCAAATGACTAAATCAACAAACAAAACCAACATCATCGTCTCCAGCTTAGAAAGAGCTTTCTGAAGATTTTTTTTTTTTGAAAACGGACATCGTATGCAAAATATATGGCCAAAAAACCAATTGTACCTCCAAAAAAGAGCTCTCTGGAAAAACACAAAGACGACAAAAACTTTGACGGTCAAATGACCGTCGCAGCACCCGGGGAAAAATTTGATGGTCGTCGGCACGTCATGGGCCTGTCTGGCCAAAAAAATTTATCGGTGGCCAGTTGGGTGGCGCGCCAGCGCGGGCCGGACCGCGATGACGGTGTGTTTGGTTGCACCCGAAACACCCCCAAAATGAGGGTTTTTTTTATGTTTTTTTTTTAATTTTTGCACCTTAGGAAGTGTGTCGTATGACCTTGAAGGGCGAAAAAAATACCTAGATGCTACTGTGGCCAAATATGGCCAACTTTATATGAAAAGTTGATCTCCCGGGCCTTCTGAGCGCAATGGCGGTGTCCGTTTTGGCTCAAAGTGCTCCAAAAAACAATGTCTCCTCCAAATTGAAGAAAAAACCCTAGAGAAACTGTGGTTTTCATCTACGAATCATGACTTCAAGACCTCAAGACCAGGCAGCAGCTGGAAAGCTCTGATACCATGTAGGATTTGAGACAGACAAATCCACAGTTCGCCAAGAACCCCTGCATGCAAATGACCTATTACAGGAAGGAAGCTGAAGAGACAAAAAATAAAGCTTAAAAAATCTCAAGTGGTGTGAGAGAAATTCTATTCCAAGATGAATTAACAAATAATTACAAGAGTTCAACCTATAAGGCGAACGAAACCCTAAAAAGGTAAAAAGCTAGGTTGCGCATAATAATTAATATAAATATTAATTATATGCACCTAAGAGACAACTTAAGTAAAATAGAGTAATAAACAACTTAATTAATTAAATCAAAGTGATCTAATTAATAAGTGAAGACATAATTACTCTAACACCTAGAATGACAGACATAAGTTTTAGACTTGGTAAATTGGAACCACAGAATAGGGTAAAGCCTAGAATAATGTCAAGCTTAGATTTAGATAATGGTTTTAATAGTAGAGTAAAGAATTATTCGAAGAAGGGGAAAATAGAAAATTCTAGGAATTCTAATGAAATTGAAGAAGGAGAAATTGTAGAAAATATTATCAGGAGTGATTTGAGTATTCCAACAATAGAGGCCTTGTACATACAAAAAGGGCAGCATAGTCATAATGACATTTCTCTAGTTCTGGGGGAGAAATTTACTGCTCCAGTAATTAGGGGAGAATTAGGAATACATGAAATGAAGACTCATACAGTGCACTGGGACTCCCAAAATGAAGAGGGTTTAGGAGGGCTTGTAGAGAACCAAGCCTTAGATGTAGAGGGTAGGATAGTGAAGAATCATGCTAGCGATAACAGGCTACAAGATATAGAGCTAGTTCAAGTGAGTACAAATGGAGAATTTTATTTATCTTATAACCAAATAATAACAATCTAGACTCGAGAAAACTAGGGATCAACAACAAATAGTGAGGAATTGGAGAAGCAATTAAAAGGAAAACATGATAAGCTAAGATTTAGAAGGATTATGGCTGGTAACCTGAGTAAAAGTGATATGATTTCTATTAGGGATCCACTTGTGGAGAAGGGGACCAACAACAGATATACAAAGAGGAATCAACATAGAATTGAGGATCCCTACCTGGACACATCTCAGGGCTAAGGTAATCAACAGACACTAGATGAATCAGAAGGCACTGATTCTTTTAGATACTAATAGGATGAATCATAAAACCAACATTGGTGTTACCCCAGACAGTAACCAAGAAGAAAAGATCTCCAAAATGGACAAGGAAATACTGATTAAAAATAATATAACCATGTCCCCCATATGTCAAAAGCAACAGGGGCATTTATTGAGTGGTAAGGATCATAACTTAGGTAGTAATTCATATGCAGGTGCTGAGCTTCAATCCAATGAAAATAGGAAAGAAGAATCCAAGGAGAAGAGGTCTAGTACAACTAAAAATAAGGATCCAGATGATCCCAAGCAAAGAAGGAAGTAAAGATTATTATCGACTACATAGGGGATTCATTGGTGGAGGAATTATTGGACCTTTTTCTAGACAAAATCTGTGACAAGGAGGAACTCAACTGGCAGAAAAAAATCCTTATAGTAGGAATACAGGAGGCAGATGAAAATATATCGCTCTCAGAGTTGATGGCACTTTTCCATAAATCGGATGAAACAAAACCACCGACTCTTAATATCCCTAGAAAATCCCTTTCCAAGGATAGAAAAAGATCCCCAGATCTTGACAAAGCACATAAGACAAAAGTGGGAGAGTCAGGTTTTGAGTTAGGAGTGAAGGATGGGGAAGATGTTAATGCTAAAAACGGGTCAAGAGATCAATTAGAGGTAAGGAAGGAGACAGATCCACTTGAAACTTGTTAAAGCAGAGATATGGATACACCTTGGGTGAACACCAATAGAACAAATCCAGTAGCTCAGAAGGATGAAGTGACCGAAGAATACAGTACAAAATTGAATCAGTCTAATAGTAAGTATTACAATGCAAATTATCTCCCAAGCATTAAGACACACAATCAAAACAAAATATCAACCCAAATAATGAAAGATGATGTTTCAGAACCATAGTAGACTAACCCAGATAAGGATTTAAATATTATGCAAAATTTTACTAGAGGGATAGTAAAAGACCTAAAATCACTGACAACTAAGGTAATAGTAGATGTGAAATATAATGTATCTCATAAATCCACTTTGGAGCAAGCCTTAAATATAGAGAAAATAGGTGTAGGTGACCATACCTCAGTACTAGATGATAATCAAGGGAAATACTACTTAGAGATGAACTCTATGGAATATATGGATCATAGCAGGGAAGGAGAGTGGAGGTTCTAGGTGGGGAACTTAAATTCAGGATTAAGAGAAGGAGATGTTGCCATCTAAGTGCTACCAGAAGGCCTAGGAGTAAATACCTCACTTAATTCTAGAACTATAGGAAAAAATAGGGAAAACATAATAGGTAATACAACAAACAATTTTTAGGAGGGGGAATTGGAAGTAGTTGAAAGGCATTCTAACATTTTAGGAAATACAGAAGAAGAAAAGATAACTAAAAAAGGTCTGGCTATCACTTGTAGTGGAAAATTCAAGCCAGATTGTGCGAAAGAACCTAAAACTAGGGGTAGAAAGTCGCTCTTTGAGCTAAGACATAATGATGCCCCTGTTAAGGGTCATGCCAAGATCACAACATTATATGCAGAGAAGGGAGGTTCATTCCCACAGAGCCATGATAATTATTACATGGAATGTTAGGGGCTTAAATGCCCCTAAAAAGATGCTTGAAGACCTTTGAGGCAGATTGTATCCTCATCCAATAAACTAAACTTAGTTTGGCAGAATTAGAAAAGTTTTAGATGAAGCTAGGGATATGGACACTTTCAGGGGAGGCTTCCCAAGGTGCATCAGCAGGGGTGGAAATTCTTTGGGATTAGAGGAAATTAACCTTTGAGAAATATGAGGGCTCTAGATATTGGTTAGGGGGGCAGATCACTAACTTAGCTAGCAACCTTTCTTGAATACTAATAAATTTTTATGGGCCCACTGGATTAGAAGATAAAATTAAAGTATGGGAAGAAATATGAAGCTTTATTAGCAATAATAGTAATCTTCCTATTATTCTAGGAGGAGAATTCAACGCTATTCTAAATCCGGATGAGAAAAAGGGGGATTAGGAAAGGATTCTTCCACAATGACATAGTTCAGGTGCTGGGTATACAACTACAGAATGCTTGACATCAAGACATCTAATGGGTCCTTTACATGGACTAATAGAAGGTTAGGATTTGGTAATATAACGAAAAATTTAGATAGATTCTTCTTCATCGGTAACTTAGGATCATTTGATTTCAATTTAGATTCAATAATTATCCCAACATCGGGATCATATCATTACCATGTCTCTCTTTTGATCTCTGATATAGTTAAACCCTGTAGGAATCCTGTCAAATTCAAAAATGGGTATGTGCACCAAGTTTTGAGTCAAAAAGTGGACACATCTTTAAAAAAAATTCAAATTTCATATAACCCAATCGGGTTATTGAAAATTCCAAATTGTTCTAGGCTTGGTAACCAAGCCTAGAAAGTATTATAAAAAATCTCAATCTGTCTCAGAACCCGATTGGGTTTCTAAATTTCAAATAACCCAATCGGGTTCTGAAAAGAAAAAGTACTTTTTCAACTCCTACATAACTCGATCGGGTTCTGGAGAATAAAATGCACAATTTTCACTTCTTCAAAACCTGATCGGGTTTTGAAGAAGTAAAAACTATGCATTTTATTCTCCATAACCCGATCGGGTTATGAAGAAATTAAAATAGGCTTTGCTCTGGAAGCCATAACTTCCACATACAGAGTCCGATTGACTCCGTTCAAAAAGCCTAGTAAAGATCTTGAGACGATCTAACTCATGATTAACCTAATATCATCTTTAGTCATCAACATTTTTTCTATCATCCATTTGAATCAAGTAAGGTATAAAATAGGTACTCATTATTGTCCATACATGCAACGTATAGGAGCTCGAACTTCCCTTCAGATCTAGTGGATAATCTCAAGAATTGGCCTAGACCAAAAAACAGAGACTTATATGGTTGTATTTGGACCATCGCCCCTTCCCTTCTGCTTTGGGAGATTTGGAAGGAGAGGAATAAAAGAATATTTAAAGACGTTGACATGGAGCTAAGCCAACTCCTCAATAAACCGGAGGTAGCGATTGTTGAGGTAGTTAATAACAAAAACTCCTTAGGAAATAACACTAATGCATTCTCAATACTGGATGATTCGATAAGGAATAGATGGGAAGGTCTCAAGATTCCACCAATCAACAACAATCCTAAACCCAACAGTGATATTCTAAGGAAAAAATGCAAATAGAAAAAACCTGGACCTGGATGGCATAAGCTCAATTTTGATGATGCTTCTAGGGGAAACCCAGGAATTGCAGAAATAGGTACTTGCCTGCATAATAGTCAGGGGGACATGGTGGCTAGCCTAGCAGAACTACTAGGCATTAAAACTAACAATGAGAAAGAGTTTATGGCACTCATTGAAGGATTAAAGTTATGCAAAGATTTGGGAGTGAAAGATGTATAAATAGAAGGATACTCTACTCTGGTAATTAATATTGTTAGGAAAGGGGAAACCCCTAAATGGTACCTTAATTGTTATGTTCAACAAGTAACATGACTACTCAAATTTATTAAGCATTTTACTCTGAATCACATCTATAGAGAGGGTAATAAGGTGGTTGATAATATTGCTAACAAAGGGGCGGGTAAGGATAAAAGTGGCATAGGATTAATTGGACCTAGGCTTATTAGTCATAGGGACATTAACTTTCTCTAACGTTTAAGGTATTTAGTTAATATATAGTCTAGAGATATGAAAGGTAATAAATAACTCACCTAGCAAGGGTGATAAATAGTAAAGGAATATCAACAGGCGTTCGGTTGGTATTTTGCAGTATCCTAGAGGCTATAGGTAGTTTTAAAAAAGAGACTGAGACTCAGGAACCTCCGCTCAGCTCCTTGACAATTTTGCAGAGTGATATGAGATATGGCGACACCCATCAAGCTCAGATGCTCAAAGCAACAGATGGCCTTCCAAGGGGTAGTAACAGTTGAAAAACTTAAGAAGACATTGTTGGTCACCCATGAAATAGTAATCATAGTTGTTTTTAGAATTCTAGGTGAGGAATTTATCAGGAATGATAGTATGCATTGAGTAAATTCAAATATTCTTGCAATGTTTATTGCATCAGATGCACAGATAGAACCAGATTTACTATCCATATGAAGATTGTGTAGAAGAGTTTTTAAGAAGAAATACCTCAAGGATTTGGACAAGGTGCTTCGTAGTATTAGAGAAGATCTCACAATTCCAAAAACTAAACACTATATGCGGTGGACTAGTGATGGAAGGCGCATCCCCACTTTTCCCATCCTAATTTTGGAAGATACTGATAGCCACATTTTTTAATCCAAATCCATTGGGAGAAATTTGGATTTCCTCATGTCATACCTTCACATTAGATCCCCCTTCCAAGAAATTGGGTGGAAACATATCTCATAGAGGAAGAGGTAGGGCTGATGGTGGATTGTGATGAAAAGGAGGATCAGATATGACTCTTGTTCTGTAAGTGGTGTAGGAATTGGATCTTTTATCAAAATATGAAATTAAGGATGACTTTATTGCTTGTACATATCTCTATATCTTAGAATATATCATTATCTCAACACTGGTGTAAATAGATTAAGGTATGGTATGCCGGCTAAAAGTAGGAATAGAAATGAATTAAGAAGTAGATAGAGATATAAAAATTTGGGACTCCTAGTAACAAGAGACATACATATTCCACCAGGTGAGTGAATACTTAAATTACCTATCACTGAGAGTATTAGAATAATAGCATGTACAAGGAGTAGAGTAGGCCTAGTAGATGTTAAGCCTTAGTTGTATAAATATATTAAGGTATCACAAGGGCTATGTTTTCTAAAATTGTATAAGGAATGGATACCCACATATATATATTTCTAGAAGCACTGTCTCAACATATATAGATGTATATAATTATATTATAATAGTTATAAATTCATATAATTTATTAGAAATATTGATCATATATATATATATATATATATACATATGAAAATTATATGCATTTACACATATTCAGGTATATAAGTATATATATGTATATATGCCTTCAAGAATATGCTTACGGGTAAAAGTACGAAGCTGCGTCACACTTGAGGACCATTTTCATAGTTTCGGCCAAAATATTTTTGATCGTACATATGTGGCACAAACGTGGCGCCATGTGGCGTCGATGTGGAAAATGAGTTTCGGCCGAAACTAGTCCGGTCGGACCAGTTTCGGCCAAAAATTCATGAGCAAATATAAGCCAACTATGTTCTGTCGATGAAGAATTGGCACATATTTATATAGGGGGGTTTAGCCAAAACTGGTTTGGCCGAACCAGTTCTGGCCGAAACTGTCTATGTGGCAGCCAAATAGGCAAAAATTTCAAAATTACAAAACTTCTCACTTAGACAACTGATTTCTTCATCAAAACTCAACCATTTTAAAAATCTAAATATACCCTTTTGTAGAGATCAGAGTCTAGATTATGGTCATATAATTTTTATTGTATTTTGATTACATATAATATATTATAATTTGAAAAAACTCTAAGTAGGTATTTTAACATTGAAGAACACGCTCGTTCGAAAAAATAAAAAAAAATAGCAAATCATGTTGGAAAAATTTACAACTTATATTTAACACTAGAGGAGAGAGTCTTCTTCAACAATATGTAATTTTTTTTGTATTTGGTTTAGATTTGCTAGGGCAAATGTGGAGGGAGAAAAAAACTGTTAATTTTGGGTAACTTTGACTTTGAATAGTTATAACAGACAAAATATATACTGAAAACCAATCTTTCTTTTTTTATGCACTAGCTGTACATGTCATCTAAAACATATTATGAAATCAGAGGAAAAAAATATTATTTGCATATATTTAGTTGGAGGGAGCTAGACCCTACATTTTCAACATTTTTCAGCAATTAAAAAATGGCCTTCAAAAATTAAAAAACTATGTCAATTATTATTTAAAAAAATTATAGGCATAAACTACATCCAATTTTACACATTTCATTAGTTTACATCATTTTCAAATTCTGAACACAAATGCCACTTTTATGTCATTAAAGTTTAACAGTTTTGCATGCCGTGGTCCTCTTCCTTTGTAAAAGTGTGACACGGGTTTGTACTTTTACCCTTACATAGGGGTACACTCTATAAAGAGATGATTTTTATAGGAAGAAAACAAAGCATATTATTAAGATATAAGTACAAATCTACCATATAATACTTAGGTATAAATAAGCATCAAAGACAAAACTCAAAATTTAATTACATTTAGAAAGCCCCACATGATCATACATAGAAGTAATACATACACATTCACCCACACTGGCTCATGATTAAATGGAGTGTTAAAGGCAATAAAATCCTAACTAGAGATCTGTACGATACAAATCTTAGTAAGATACACTTTAATTTTCAATCACACCCAAATTTTAAGATGAATCGTGGCTTATTAAACCATAAACTTGAGTCATAAATATCAATCACTAATAGCTAAGCATTACAATATGGTTTAATAATGTCTCTGAGAAGCAAGGATTGCAAACTTCCCTATTTTAAACGCTTCAAACTTTGAAACATCTATTTAAGAGAAAGCATCGTATTCATTCTCAATGCAAATATGGAATAATTCAGAACTGGTAGCATATAGGTAAGAAGCTCCAATATGTATTCAATATTTTAGTCTTATTTCTAGTTGATACTTATTCTTGGTTATACTTAACAGGAAATGTACACTAGAACTTTCAAACTTTCCATACCTTGGGCAAGTGGGGCATGTCGTTCCCTGGAAGCATGAAACCAGATAGATGGAATAAAATCCTTAAACTGATAGACGACATGACCAGAAGAGCAGTGGAGTTGGCCTTGGGGGACTCTCATTTTGACTATAACTTTCATCTCTAAACTAATGGGGAAATCGTATGAGTTTTTATTTTGTGTCTCCTTAGGGCTGGAAATAGAAAGGTTGAAACAATAGAGATCTGTAGGAAGATCTTCATTGACAAAATCTTAGGGGGCTAGAAGAGGCAGTCAATAATTTTAATCTTAGGCAATATATCTCCTATCCTGAAGATACATGAAGGCCGAGTTAGGAAGTCTTGAGCATAATAATAGCATTCCCCATAGGCCATGCTTGTTTTTTAAGGATAATGAGATATTTGAGAACCATTGGGAGGAAATCAAATGTAATCTCCACTTCCTGTTGAGATGGACTTGAATTATTCCATCTACTGACACATAATGACTTACCCAATACCTTCTAGCTGAGGGTTTCTTGGTCCCCTCATCGTTTAAACATATGGACATGGATAAGCTGCAAGCTATGCCACCTATCTTCATTGAGAAATGGTGGTTGAGAAAAAGTCTGAGCAAAAAGAAATGCTTGGAAAAGAATGAAGGGTATTCTGAAGATGAGGTAGATGGGGAGGCAGAGGAGGAAATTGTGATCCTCAAAAAAGTGAAAGAAGAGCCCATTTAAGTTTAGGGCCAAGAAGTAAAGATGTAAATGGGTAATATTTTGACTAGTTGATTGTTTTGATGATACTAATATTAGGTTTTACTTCTTGCTGACTATTTTGATATAGGGAGGGAGATTTATATTAAGTTGATAGCCATTAATATAATAGACAGGTTGGAGGCTAAATTAAAATGATAAGAATAGTATTTGCACTTTCAACTTGAAATAAATGGTGTAAGAACTAATTATGTTTCGACTTTTTTATAGTAATGCTAGATGTAGTAACTTGACTGGGCTGCCAGGTTGATATTAGCTCTTCGCAATACAAAATCTTCCTAAAATAGTGATCAATATTATATCCTGCTACTGTCAGATTGGTACATGCATCTTCTATAAATTTTGGAATAACCATAGCTAATTTTTTTTAATGATTATGGGTGGCATTGGTAGATATTAACGTACTAATTCATTTTGATTCATTCTCATGATAAAAAAAATACAGTGCTATCCTGATGTTTTTGGTATAGTATGGAGATCTCTTATCTTGAAGTCATCACATATCATTCATGGGATGACTTCAGGGTAAGAAACCCCAGCTCTGCCTTTTTATTTTATGGATGTATGATCCATATACTCAAGGAAAGAGCGAAATATGTGAAATGACTCTGATTAGAATAGGGATAAGCATAGTGGAGATTGTATATCCTTTCTCAATTACACGTTAGATTACAGAGATGTGGTAAGATTTACACTTAACCTATATATATTCAGATTGGTAAAGGAGTTTTATTGCAAATTTTGGAATAACCATAGTTAGTTATTTGAATGATTTCTGATGGCATTGACAGTCATTTTTGTACTAAATCATTTTGATTCATTTTGGTGATAAAATTACACAAGGATATCTTATCATGTTAGGTATAGTTTGGAGACCTCTTATCTTGAAATCATCACCTGGGATGACTTAAGGGTAAGATTCCCCAACTCTACACTTTTTTTGTTTAATGACTATGCGATCTATATACTCAAGGATAAGAGCAAAATTCATGGAATGCTCTGATTATAATAGGGATAGGCACAGTGCAGGTCGTTTGTCTTTTAAAAAAACAAAAAACATTATAGACTGCAAAGATATGGTTTGATTCATACTTAACCAATATAAATAGACAACTAATTAGCATACATAAACAGTTAGAAATGATTAATTGAAACTGTTCGTGAACATTTAGGGTAACGAATAATTATGAGGAATAAGTGGAATTTATGCCTTTGCAAATCAATCTGATACTTAAAGTTGAGTAGAGGCAATAATGGCTATAAAAAGCATGTACACACACACACACACACACACACACAC
>MU223224.1:5843576-5859294 GCA_018584345.1 Thuja plicata | reverse complement strand
CACACACACACACACACACACACACACACACACACACACACACACACACACACACACACACACACAGATATATGTGTGTGTGTGTGTGTAAACACACACATACATATGCATATATATGTAAAAATACACACACACACACAAACACACACTTGTATAGCCAACATAAATTTGATTTAACATAAAACATTGGTGGATGAGGCTAATTCAGAAAACAAGCAGAAGATTGATAATCTTGATTTTAAGCTGAAAAATGTCTATTAAATTCTTAAAGTTGTAATTGGTTAAATGTGGTAGGAAGTAGATTGAGAAGATCATGAATTAAATAAGAATGGTTATCATCTGATAAAAAAAGGTTTGATTAACAGTTTGTTAATATGCCATATTTAATAATCAAGAATATAAACTTCCATTCAGTAATACTAAGGTACTCTTTGTTTTGAAAATTTGCATCTATTAGCTAACAAGTCAAATCAGGAAAGGGGAATGTGATTTTCGCAGGTACAGGTATTATAGAAGAGAGATATAACATTATGAGGGAGGAATCTTTCGCCAACCAAACATTATGAGGAACACTGCTTTTACTGCAATACACAAAAGACACAAGGGTTGGGGCTAATAAAAGAAAATGGAAACCAACATCAAGTTGAAGAGTAGAGACATAAAGCAATTTGCAAAAAGAATTATTAAAATCTATTATGTATATGTCAATACTGAGGTTACATCCTCTTTGTTTGAGCTATTGTAAATAGGGGTATACCCCTATAAAAATTTCTTTGTAAATAGTTGAGTGGACCTTTGTCCCCGAGCAAGACTGGAGGTTTTCTTGACTCCGTTCTTTCCTACTAGTGTCCGTTTGAACGGAGTAAAGTGTACCTTTTATTATTAAATAAAATTATTAGGGCCTTGGCCTTTTATTGATAAAAAACAAATCTCAGTTTAATATTGAATGTTTAGAAAAATAAATCCAATTAAAATGGAAACATTAGATTAGTGTCCCAACTGTGTTTAGTAACCCAAGTGGCTTCAAATATAAGCAATGGTCGGTCATCTATTTTTCAGCTTTTGATTTTCCTTTGATGGATATTTTTCACATTCAAACCTTTGACATTTTCAATGAAATTTAAGTTTTGGCATTCACTACATGCAGATTGTTTTTATGGAGAAGTAGATAATGTCCCAATTCCTCTGTGTTGTAAAAATTAGTCAAACAAAGAAAAAAATTGTACAAATATTGTTGTCACTAAGCATCATGATTCACAATTTGCAAAGTGAGCAAGCAATTTGTAAGTTACTAACAAGCTTTCTTAAGGCATATATTTTGCATCATATCTTTTGATACTATTTTATAAAGTGACAAATGCGTGGAAAAGCTATGAATGTTGTTTTGATGTGTCTTTTGTTAATCTATGCAGATTATTTGTTGTTGCAATTTGATTGGGCTGACCATTATTTTACATGATAGTGAGTGAAAAGCTAGATAAGAATACAAATTTTCTTCTTCTAAAGACTCAAAATGTATGTTTATCTAATCTTTGGACAATATAATTCTTATTTCTATGTTGCCATATGTTAATATTGGCAATTAAATCATTCATGTGTCGATCTTTCAAGAATGAGACAATGAAAAAGCTACTCCGGACAAGGCCTAACATCAACAACAAAACCATTGATGCACTTGTTTAAATCGAGTGGAAGGTAATAGTTTTGGCATGTGCTTGCTTATATTGTAGTTGAACAAGGTTCTCATGTTATACTTAACATATATTGATATAAATGCATGTCTTTCTTAGTACCTCATTTTATTTTATTTCAAGAATTGGGAAATGCAAAAAGGAAAATGTGGAAAGATCAGGTATCAAGTGCCACTACTTCAAATATTCTTTCATGATTCATCGAGAAATCTATGTTTCTCTAATCTTTGGATAATATAATTCTTGTACTATAAAATAATCATGATACCTTGCCCTATTTGACATATTTGATGATCTTTATGTGTCCTTAATGATTGCCACAGATGGCTTTTCAACTCTTGTAGTATTAATGCACATTAAAAGTCTTAGAAGAGATTTATTTTCAAATTATTGGAAGCTTTTTGCTTCAATTTTATGTATATATTATGTGATTAAGATAAATTATTAAATATATATGTTGTTTGCTTAAGCAATGTATCCCCTATGCATGAGAAGTGGAACAACATAATTGTATTACTATCAGGTAATGGAAAATATGCATTTATGTGTTTCCTTGCCGTTTTTGAGATGAAAATGCCTATATTTCACTTGCACTTGAGCAATCAAAGATATACTAGATAACAAGTAGTATATTAGTTACAAAATACAATTATTATCACTAAAGAAACCCTGTTTCATGAAGTGTCTAAAAACCTTTTGGTCCCCTATATTATTAGTCGTGCATTTCAATTAGTGTGCTTTATGTGTTCATTTCATTTTCATGTTAAACGTTCTTTCATGTCCACCATAGCAATTTCATTTTATGTTTAATGTTCCTTCGTGTACACCATAGCAATTTCATTTTCACGTTAATGTTCCTTCACACCCACCATAGCATTTTTTGTGTCAAAATTATTCGTTACGAGATTGAGTAAAAAACTGATTGACATTATCTTTATTTTTTGTGTCTCAAGAAACATTTGTCTGGCCTAAGTTCTTACACCCTTTTATAGTGAAGCAATTGTCAGAAATAAGTTGAGTAATTATAACATTTTTTTTAGGTAAATTTACCTGTTTTACATGTAGAATCATTCTTGATTCTCAACAAACACATGGTAGTGACCATTTCAATCATTTTGTGCAACAACCACCACCATAAAACTAATGCGTAGACCAAGTGCTTCATCCACTACATATATACAACAAATTCAAACATCTCAACAAGAATTTGATGCATTGCATATCTTATTTTAAATAATTAATCGATCCAAATAAAAAATTTGTATTCTCCTCTTCACACAAACACAATAAACCCACTCACATAAAATAAAGACCACATTAAATGAGAAGAATTAAGAACATTAACTCCCAATGTTTAAAGTTCACACTATTCCCACCACAATAAATGGGTAAGAGGCGCCCAAAGAAAATACAAGTCACACCCATTAACATAGGCTTATTCTAAAACGAAGTAAAGCAACGAGACCCACACAAAATAATAATAATAAAAGACTCTGGCGCGAACAGAATAATGAGGCGAGATATTTTTTCATCGCCACGCGAAAGTTGCCTTTTCCCTCCAAAATTTACGGCGTTTTATTTCAAGTACGAACAGGCATAGGTACCTAGAACTAAGAAAAGAAATAACAAATCTATACTAAAACAAAAGGTATGGGTTCATTTCATGAGAAGGTCAAAAAAGGGTCTGACAGATTAAAAAAATATAAAAGACAAAGACAATAGAGCCAGGAACAGCTGGTAAAGTGGCCAGGTTTTACGCATGGAGTCGGTACTAGTGCGCACCACACAGGATATCTCTTTTTGTTTTATTTTTTTAATAGTGCAAACCCATTTTTCACTCCTCATATTTTATTTTATTTAAACATTAAAACGTATGCGTGTAGCATTAGCGAACGCAATTGTATGAAGGTGTAGAATATAGTAAGGCAATAATACAAGGGAATAGTCTAGTAGGTTCTAAGCTTTATTAGACCAAGGACAATTTAAAGGAGAAAAGAGTAAAACGACGAGCTTTTTGGAATTTTTGTGGAGTAGTTTGGGAAAAGCAAACATAAGTATCGGTAGGTACTCTCTACGATAAGTTAAAAGGGAGAGGAAGAAATGAAGCCTTTTTAAAAATAAATTTATTATTGAGATTTATATTAATATAGTTTTTATAATTATAATTATAAATATATTAATATAGTTTTTTTAATATTTTGATGATGGATTACGGAGTGTGATTCGAAATGTTGATGTCAAAAAATATACACAATCAAATTTAGAAATTCAAGCTTTCAAATTTATTTCTTATTCAAAATTTTTAATTTATTACAATAAAAATATTAGTTAATTTGATAAATTTTTCAAAAATAATAAAAATAAGTTATTTGGTTGATTTTATATTTTATGATTATAAGATATTTAAAAATATACTAAAAATATATAATAAGTAGTAGTTTATAGTTTCTGGATTTTGACTGTGTAGTACTTTTTTTGTCTTATTTTGATGGAAAAAAGTAACACTTTTTGATGGGAAAAAGTGCTATAGAGTCAAAATCTAGAAGCCATAAACTACTAATTATGATGGAATGTGAAAATTTCATGCTTCTAATTGATACCCTTCATGGGAGGGAAGATACCCTTCATGGGAGGGTAGATACCCTTCGTGAGAGGGAACTAAATGGAAAAAAGGGTCATGCCTCTAATTGATACCCTTCATGGGAGGGAACTAAATGGAAAAAAGGGGCCACACAGTCAAAATCCAGAAGTCATAAACTATTAATTAAGAAGCCATAAACTACTAATTATGATGGACTGTGAAAATTTCATGCATCTAAAAAAATATAATAGTAATTGATTTAATATTTATATTTTCTTTATATTATTAAATAAAAATTATGTATATTTTTAATTTATTTAGTTTTTTTTTTAATAACCCTAAGGACTCTTGGGTATCAGGGGCGAAGACTAATCCTCAGGGGATGAACCAAACCGCAAACCAGATAATCCTCAAACCATGAGTCTCCACCCACAGCCTCAAACCAACTCCGCTAGATTATTAAAATATTTATTCTTTAACAATTGTTTAGAAATAAAAGTGTTTTGGCTAAGCTAATATTTACAATTTATTAAAAAATATAATATAATGAGTCTTGCATTCTCTTATAGATTATATGTATTACAAATATTTAAAAATATAAAATTTCATTCATTTTGTTATTATCATTTCAGCTACACGACAAGTGTAGATAAAATTAAGAATATTTTATTGAAAAAGAAATATCAACTAAAAAGGTATATATACATCAAAATATTTAATATATGAATATAAAATCTAACAACTCAAATCTTGATATAGACATAAAAAGGTATCTATTGAGAATGTCTTATTCTTATAAATTATTTAAAAAGTAAATTTTCTACATCATTTATTAAAAGTCCAAATATTTTTTTAAGTCCATAAGAATAGATATGTAAAAATTTAGTAAAAATTTCAAATCACATTTTTAAAAATTTTAGTATATGAATAGATATGTATATATATATATATCTATATGTAAAATTAATAACAACGGAATAACTACAAAACAAACAACAACAAATATGTCAACAATCTACAAACAATAATAATTTAACTACATAATCACAAACTATAAAAAAAATATTAACAACATACGCCTCACACAAAAATTAAACCCCCAAAAAATTTCAACCCTCTACCATATCCTTATAATAAAAATCACTTAATAAACTTCACAAAAATTATACTTTTTTTTTATATATTTAACAAAAAAACACATTAAACCCGGTGTAATGTTTAAAAATATATATGCAAAATTAATTAGAAAACATAAAATAACATATTTCCTATTTAAAAATAATAATTGAACTGTCTAGACAGTTAAACCATAAATAGCATATTTTTTAAAATTAAAAAGTTTGAAACAAAAATGTGACTGATTGTCACGTAAAACTTCAAGTGGATGAGAGGCCAGTCCCACATGTTAAAAAATACGTTAACAATGTTCCAAATTGGGAAAAGAAACAACAAAATAAAATACAGTGACGAACATTTTACACTTGTAAAGAAACCCTAATAAACAGCCAAATATAATTTGACAGTCCCTTGTCGAATTCTCTGTACACTCTGCGCCGCAGTTTTGGACGTTGCTTGCGATTGCAACTTCCAACAATGCCGCTATATTTAGCGGACTTCTTTTCTTAAACCGCAGATCATTTTAGCAACGTTTTCTTTCGCAAATCGCTGGTCCTTTGTGTAAAAATGATGTAACGGAAGTTGATAAGATGTCTAAGGTTCGAATCTCGAGGGCCCTTAGCTCTCTGTCTTCTTTAAATTTTTTAAATTTTTTGGTTTCAACGTATCCGATATACATCATATTTCTGGAGTATGTACATAATGACTTGTATCGGAAGTCGGAGTAGTAGATTCTTGTTTCGCTGTTGAAGATTTCGTGATTATGTCTGTGTTTGAATAATTTGTTCTTTTTGAATAACTTTTTTTGGTATGTTTTTAGGCTCCTTTCTTCAATGGAGGTCAGCGGCTGTACTGTTGAGTAAAGAGTGCGCAGAAATGGCTGCAGGTGAACTGAACTGGACTTTATTGAGAGCTCTGACAGTAAACAGTGGGGGGATTCATCTTCATCATTACGGTGTTAAACTGCTTTAACTTGTGGTCGTTTGCACATAACTTTTCTGGTTTGAGCCGAGAACTGTTCTCTGCGGCCGGGCCTGGGTTTGATTCGCGGGAATCGCGGTAGTTCGAAGCAAATTTTCGCACATATTCTAGTGGACTGTGGATCGGGTCCGGCATTAAGCACTGGCCGGAACTGTGGCGTTTAATTTGCCTATTTGTCACATTGTTCTCTCTATTTGGTGTGTTATTCTCGCGAGCTGAAAATTTAAGCAGAGGTACGTATGTAAATGTTCTTTCTTCACCGCTTTGGTTGTAACTGATAGTGAATATATTAAATTGGTATATCGACCTGAAATTTGTTGTCCTTTAGGCTTTCAATCCTTTAAAATAGCTAAAATTTTAAGCTGAGGCGTTTTCTTGGCTGGGAGTGGGGTATTTTAAGATTTTAAAGCGTAAATTGCTTGGTTTCCTGGTTCATTTTAGGTTTTCATGTTGGAGAGAGTGAAAAAATTGACTACTACAGCTGATGTCAGTCAAGGTGAGTACTTTTCATTCGAAAATTCTGGCCTTGTTGGCTGGATTTGGATCATTTAAATCTCTTTACTTACTCCTCAAGTGTTTAATCTTGCCTGCCTCAAAGGTCTTGATTTTTGAAGTCGTACGAAGCCCAAATAGTGAAACTTATTGTATTATAAGATTTTTCAGGCTTTGATCAGCTCGTTTTGAATCATTATTTATCATTGCAGAAATTTGGAAGCGTTTCGAAGACATTCATCGGCGTCAGAGCAGGTCTTCTAAGTACTTGCTGTTTCCCAGGAGCATTGAAGTGGATAAAACTTGTATGGCCAATTAAAGACTTCAAGTAGCAACGGAAAGGAGATTTGACGGATATGAGGATTATTGTTGTCGATTAAAATTTCTGTGGGTAAAAGAGAAGAGTTTTTAGCTATGCAGTAGTAATGGAGCCAAGATTTCAAGGATTGTAGCAGTTTCACAATAATGTGGTTACACATGAAGTTTTCTATTACATCGCTTAAAATTTTCAGTCCTAAGCAGCTAAAGCTTCGACCATTTCCCACATTTCATCCCTTGCACAGGAATTTCCAGGTTTTCATGCACAATGTTTACGGGATTCTTACTTTTTGACACCGCAATGCCGTTTCAGAGGGCCCAGCCCATGATTTTCATCTTAAATCCGCCAAAATGAGCTGTGTATCGCTGTCATTGGGACTCTAACATGGTTCTTCGTAAATCGTGCAGAAAATGATTTCATAGGGTTTAAAGATGCCATCATTTTGCCAGTATTTTGCTGAACATTCGTCACAAATTTATCCGCATAAATCCTCCAAAATGAGCTGCGCATTGCTCTTGTAGGGACTCGAACAGGGGTCTTATAAATCTGAAAAGAAAAAAATGATTGGTTAGGGTTTCAATTGACAATATTTTGGTCTGCTGCACTCTATCGGGGTAAGAAATTTGGCTCATCTTGGCCTATTTTGACTAATTTTCGGGGTTATTAGTAAATGAATATGGAAGGTTATCCATTCAAACGATTGCCACACAATGGCGATTCAAATGGCTTGAGCTACTTCACTAACGGCAACGGGAAAAAAACACAAAATGCCTTCAAAGGCCGCACAAATTCAAGCAAAACTGGCGGGTCCATCATATTCGAATCTTGGCGATGGAAAGGCGCGATCTGCTTATTTATAGCATGTTTTCTGGCGGCAGATTTCATGCTTCAGGGCAACATAACTATGTTGCTGAGACATTATGACACCACAGATTCGGGAAAAAAGCCGGATCCGCCGGTTCTCAAACCAACACTTCCCTGGTTTGAGCCTAATTTGACGGAGATTTTAGAATCTGGGGACAGAGTAAAATTTGTTCCAAAACTCCTTGACAAATTCAGAGAAAAAAATGGAGGGACGAATTCTACTTCAGACATGGAGCAGAAAAAGCGGATTCCGATCAAAGCGCCTCGGCTTGCACTGGTATGTTCTTTAGTTTGGTTAATTCGGCGACTTTTGCAATAATTATAAAAATCCTCTGCTAAATGTTTTACCCGAAGTACTTTTCTTCTGAAACATGAGCTATAGTTAACTAGTGCTCAGAAAAACTAGATCGATCTTCTGTAGTGAAAAGATCCATGCTAGATTGAATGTTTAGCCCGGGGGATAAAAAATGCTATTTTGGTCAAATGTGCATTTAGTATGCTCGATAGACATTGCCGAATGCTACAGTAGTTTTTGAGCTCTGCCCGGAGAAGTACAGATATGGAGAAAGTGATATTTTAATTTTATTTATTTTTAATTGGAAGAAGAATAATTAAAAAAGATAACAAAACACAGCTGAAAGGGCACATGATAGCCCAGTCAAGAATATTTTACCATCGGTGTGTTGTATTTCGTGACTCTAAATTCAATCTATCGAAATCATTATGATAAAATACTTTTGCACAACTTTTTCTCAGAAAATCAATTCGTCATTATTAGATCGCGGCAACATTATAATGCGGAAAGATTAGCATGGATATTATTTACTTCTTAATTTTGAGTTATTCAATTAAATTTTGGGTGACTACCCGCAAGAACTAAGAACCCATTCTTTATGAATTAACATCTCTTACAAACCCTGTTACATAGAATCATTAACTCATATTTTGACAAGTGAGAAGAATCCATGTCTTATAATTGTGTTAGCATTGGGTGAATCATCATAACAGATATTTCTTGCCTGAGCTGTCTTAAATATCGAGTCATTCTTTGTAACTGATAATTCATTTCGTTGCTGTCAGAATCACCTCCTATGAGCTGTGTTACTGTTCATATCTGATATTTTAAGGTGGTGGAATAAGCGGTTTTCATATGAAGTCTTTAGTTCATAGATTTCTTGTATGGCTATTTATGTCCAAATAATTTTTTGGGTCGGTGTTAAACAATCTTCAGGTCGTCGGATGTAATGGATTACTTCTTAAAAAGACTTTGACAATATAACTGCTCGTGTCACCGTCCATCCAATATCAATTAGGGAATCCACCGCTATCAATTAGGGAATCCACCGCCATAAGCCCCGCTGCTTGTTCCACTGTCCAGACTTTAATACAATGTATTGCAATCTCCATATCAAAAGAATATGTAAATGCAAATCTCAATGGTTGATTTTCAAAATGCGATCTGCTTACAATGCTAGCGCATCTTGCTCTGCTTTTTTTCTGCCAGCAGCATCTGACTGCTCAACTCCCACTCGCATAAGCTCTATTTGAGTAGAGCTCAATTCCCCCATTCTGAAGTAAAGTGTTTCCTCCGTTTGGTGAAAGCAGGAATTTTGCAGTCTTCATTTTTCTTCTTTTGGTAGTTGATTTCTGAATCTGTTTTATCGATTTGTATGTGCAAGTTCTATGGAGGAGTTTTTTTCCCTGTATTCCCTTAATGTATAGATTTTGATCCATAATGATTCAGTAGAAAGACGGTATTGAAAGGGAGGGAGTTTCCTTTTAATGAAGGCAGGTTACGAGCATATGCTTCTTTAAAGTATTGCAACACTGCAGCCTTGTAAAACAGAAGTCACAGATTTGGAGGTGTAAAAGAAAGAGTTATAGACTAGTACGTGCCAGGTATATTAATAGAGATGCCCACCATATGTATGTTGGATGGATTCGCCTGTGTGTAGAATATTGGGCAAAAATCTTGTCAATCTCGTTATAACTTTACATACTATTAAATTTTTGAATGTGTTTGGTACCGAATCAAATAGTTGGAAATTGTGTTCTCTAGATAGAAGAGTTGTGTGCATCTGAACTTGCTCTCTATCTTTTTTACCCAGAAGATCGTTGATTATGAACTCTCATTCTTTAATAGAGATGCCCACAGCGGCTCATATAACTGGTAAGGGACGATGTGCATGCACTCTAAGTTAGGCCTTCACGGGACTGGTCTACTCGCAGATTTCATGTCCCCTGCTGGGCAGCCTGGTCTGAACTTCCATTAATAAAAAAAAATATCCAAAATGAATCTACACCTTAATCTCTTTGGTTATTCAAGCTCCAATAATTGACCTTTGAATGAAAGAATGATTTTAATGATGTTCACAAGACTAAGGGACCAAGGGATCATGGTCTACTATCTTCATATTCCTTTCAATATCTGATCTCCTGCAATGAATCTTGGCTAGAAAGCTAACAGTTTAGTTGATTTTATCTTTGTCAAGTCAAATAAAAACAGGTATGTTGTCAGCTTTCAAGATGATTTAGTACCGAGCACATTCTATGAGAAAGTGCCATTCCGTCTCTATTGCACCTACATTACAGAATATGCAAACTGTCTCTTCCCATTCTTCTTTGGATCTCTTCTACCCACCCGTCTCACACCTTAGATGATGGGAACCTAACTAACAGCGTTCTTTGGAAGCTAAACTTCCTTACCTTTTATTTATCACATATTTGTATTAAAATCAAGGGGAAGTCAGTTTCAAGTTCAGTTTTACTTGAAAGAAAGAGATATAATAAAATATTATTTATGTATAACTTCTTTATTATGCATAGAATATAAAATTATTATTGGAAAACCTAATATAAATATCTTAATCTATCTGAAAATCATTATGTAAATACATAAATCCAAACCAGATATATTTGGAAAATATGTGCAAGTCGCTTTAGAGTGTTAAACCATATGAATGAAATAATTTCAGTGGCCGTTTCTCCTGTCTTTTTGTACCAGCAGTCAACACAAAATCTGGATTTTGATTTTCCATTTCCCCTAATCTACCTAAGAAAAGGGTAACTGGTTCTCATGCAGATAACTTGGCTCTTTAATTTTGTTCTCTAGAATTTTCACTTTATGAGCATGCATGTATTTTCAATTCTGCGAAAGTAGTCTTTAACATTTCACCAATATTTTATAATTTTTTAATATATTAAATTTAAGCAGACAATTATTTATTTATTAAAAATAGACACTTATATTATACAATATAAGTTTAAAATAACAGTAATTATTCATTAAAGATTTTTATTCCAAGAGTAAAAAGAAATTTAAAATGCAAAGCTCTAGTACAGCTGGAATCTAAAGCAATCTAATATATATCTTAATATATTATATTTACTATAATGTGACCATTACACCTTAAAATTATATGTAAAATGCGATCTCTATTTAAAAGGTGTAAAAAACCCAGCTCTAATGAAAGGGTTAATATAAGTCATGTAAAATAGCTAACTCTAATGAGCTCTGTTCATATCGAATCAAACCAGTCTCTTAGACCCGTGTTAACTTGGAGTTGGTCTTCATAATCGATGTTACTGTAGTAGTAGTAAGAACCCATTTTTTTAAAGCTTTGAGTGGTTCATTCAGCATCTCAATACATTTACATAAAATTCATGGCAGTGAACCATCATCAATTGTGATATTTAATTTTAAAATATTCTATTGCCAGTTCAGCTACCTTGTGGAAATTACTACAATAAAATTAATTTTCCTTTTTAACTTCGCACTGGTAGCCCAAAGATTTCTGCAGCTGTCTAAAAAAGAAGCTTCCCGTTTAAAGCTCAAAATTCATCTGCGCGTTTACTCCTCACGAGTAACGATCTGTGGTGTTGCTCAGGTAAGCTTGGTAGCTGGGGTTCTAGTGGTAAGGAATGTAAAAAAGGATGCAAGGGTTTGAGCATAGATGATGGGAATCATCGGCCTGAAATCAAAATCTGATTCAGTTTTTCTGGAGTCTCCAACCGAAAGTGGTTATAGCATTTTTTTTCCATTCCTCCACTATTCAACAAATTCGTAAAAAAAATTCGTAAAAGAAATTGGGGAGATGTTGGAAATTTCGGAACCTCGATCTGCAGTGCCGACTCAAAGTTGCTTCTGCAGAAATTGGGAATAGCATTTTTATAAATCAAAACGAAAATTCTATTTTATCCTCTAATGCATGGGTTTTTGAAACTGTTGGGAAACCACTGCACAGGCAAGATCTCACTTGTGACCTCTTTCAAGGGATCCGGCGCATCCTGTTAGAGATAGAAATTTCGAACGCTGTTTCTTGTAATCCTCATTAGCTTGTCTTACTGTTTGAGAGTTTTCCTCCTCTGCCTTGAACCTAGCATCATTACCTATAATTGAATTTCCCTGTTATTATCTTGTTTCTCTTAAACCTCTTTTGTTTGGCATTTTACCTCTAAAGTCTGTGATTGTTTATCTATGAGACGTACCTCAATTTACAAGCAATCTTACGCAGTAACATTTGTTTTAATCATAAACTTTCTTGCCAAATTACGTTGCTTAGCTCTCTACGTGATTTTTTTAACGAGACCGCCAACCATATCAGGGAATTGTTTTCGTTATTTTTTGAGTTGGGTTTAAAATTGCCTTTAATGTTAATGGAACAGGTCACTCGGGACCTTTTTAAGACTCCGGACATTCTCTTGCTGCTCAGCGTGGCAAAAGCATTGCAGGCATTGGGATATGTTTTGGAGGTATGTTAAGCAATGTCCTTATTTTTTCTCTTATCATCTCTAGGGAAATTACAATGGCAGCATTATAGGATGTAAGCACATCCGTGAAAAAAACAAAAAAACCACAGTTTAAAAAACAGATTTAATTTTATATTGAATGTCCATTTTAAAGCACCATCTATATATCTCTTATTCTATATAGAATAGTTTTAAAATATGTATGCTAGTAAGTAACGTAATTGCTAGTATTTTTCTTTTAAAAAATGATTCCCCCTTACAGTGTCTAATACTGATATGGTAAATTAATAATGATATGGTAAATTAAACATTGGGTAGGGATAGCAATTTCAAATATAAATAAAAGTATAACATAAATAAATTCAATCATTTATATAAGGTACTTATCATATATTTTATAGAATTATATTGCATAATAGTCGAGTTATATTGAGAATTCACATGAGAGCACTCACACATTTTAATAATTTAAGAATGTTATAAATAATAAATATTTAATAAATGTGAGTTCAATGGTATTTTAAATTAATTAAAATATAAAATATTATAAATAAAAATATTAAACAATTGTCAAATCCAACTATCTTGCCATTGATATTAGCAATTTAATGTTCAAATTTCAATTATAAATATTAATTAAAATAAAATATAACTTATAATTTTGATGCTAAATCATAAAGTTGTAGTTATATAATTATAATAATCTTTATTTTATAGTAGAAATGTTTCTTTAAATAACAAAACTTTATGCATAATCTTTGCCCTAAAATAATATATCATGAAGAATTGTCACCTTTGTAATGCCCCAACTTGTATACCAAGACATTAATAGTTAAAGAATGAATGAATAAATTATTTACCTTACAATTGCAATGTACAATATTATCAAAACAAAATATGATGCAACAAAAGCACAAAATGACATTGCTCCATGCATGACTTCACAAGGTTGTTGAATTTTGCAACACAAGATCAATCAACAAATGAAGAACACCTTCCACAAACAAGAGCAACAAGAAAAAATTGCTATATTCCTCAAAAGCAAAGATTATAATGAATTGCTTTATAGAAATCAAGATGCTCTAAATTAGAAGAAAGTTGAGAAAGAAAACTAAAGCTCAATGAGAGCTCAACTAAGCTCAACTAAATGAACTTAAGCAAAAAATTATGCATATGCAATTACGTGCACAAATATGCATGCATAACTTCTCCAAGTGAAATTTAGGGAGAAGTAAAAAAACTCTAAATGCATGAAAGGCAAGAATGGGTCTTGGCAATTAAATGACTAACAAGGTACCCATGTACAGAAAAACCCCAAGCATTGACTGCAATTGAAGTTAATGTGGGGATGCCAAAGGTTTAGTAAAGATGCCAACACTGTCCCTTCTTTTGAGGTGTTCTATGAGCATTTGACATGGAATCAGTCTTTATGGACCCAACATGATTCACATTTTGGTTCCAAGTCCCAAGCTTTGGTCGCACAAACATCTAAAGGGAAGCAAAAGCCTAAGACCCATTCTTCGGGTAGTGATGTTCCTCCAAGCGTGCTTATAAATCAGATCAAAGTTCTCCATCCACTCCATCTCCTACTAATTCTTCCAAGTCTGGTGAGTCTTCCTCCAAGACAAAGAAGAAGAATTCAGGAGAGCCTTGCAGTTTCTGTGACAAGGAAGGACGTTTAGTCACTAGGTGTTGGAAGAGACTAGAGGCTTTAGAGGTGGCCATGCAACAACATCACATTTCAGCCCCTAAGTATCCTAAAGCTCAATGAGAGCTCAACTAAGCTCAACTAAATGAACTTAAGCAAAAAATTATGCATATGCAATTCGTGCACAAATATGCAACAAATATGCATGCATAACCCCTCCAAGTGAAATTTAGGGAGAAGTAAAAAAATCTAAATGCATGAAAGGCAAGAATGGGTCTTGGCAATTAAATGACTAACAAGGTACCCATGTACAGAAAAACCTCGTAAAGCAGAGAAAAGGAGAAAACCCACATGGGAAAAAACCTAAGATACTGGGTTCGGCCCTGGACCCCCCCGGACCCGGACAAATTCGAACCAGTTCGTGGTCCGGGTCCGGTCCGCCTATGGGTCCGGGCTGACAGGGCAGGGTCCGAATTTTTGCAGACCAAATTTGAACCCGGGTTGGCAGGGTTCGAACCTGGGCGAATTTGGTAAAAAAAATCGAATTTGGGGCGAATTTAAGGGGAATTCCAGGCGCGGTTTTAGTGAAAACGTTTTTTTATGCCAAAATTTATAAAAATTTGGCATCCACAACCCTAAAAAGGTGAGTTTAAGGGCCCGTTTGGTTGGCGGAATTTGTGCATGCTGGAATTGCCAATTCTAGAATTGAATCCATTCTAGGTTTGTGCTATTCTCAAAATGAATTCTAGAATATGGCTGTCTTGTTTGGTTCACTTGGAAGATGACTGAGAAGATGCAAATTCTGTGTTTGGTTCCACACAACTAGAATTGGAATTGGAATTTTATTTTTGTACACATACACATATATACACACACATATACACACATACACATATATACACACATATGTGTATACACACACACATGTATATATACACACATATACGCACATGTGTGTGTATATATACATGCACACACATGTGTATATATACACACATGTGTGTGTATATACACACATGTATATATACACATGTACACACACATATATATACACATGTATACACATACATACATGTGTATATATACACATGTGTATATGTATACGCACACACACATGTGTGTATACACACATATACACACATTTGTGTACATACACATATACACATACACACATATACACACATATGTGTATATAGATATGAGTATGTATATACACGTGTGTATATATACATACATGTATATATACTATATATATACATGTATGTATATATACACAC
>MU223224.1:5788810-5840833 GCA_018584345.1 Thuja plicata | reverse complement strand
TGAAGCGCAATAGGTTGCAATCTAAAAGAGCGGAGAACTTGGTATTTGTGCATTACAACTTGCGTCTTGTCTCTCACAAGACTAAAGAATACAATGAAGGGGAGACGAAGAGGTGGGATATAAATGCTGAGCTTGCGGATTTGGATGCGTCCACATCTCGGCTTGCACTTGATTGTGAAGATTTTGTTACAAATACTATTATTAGTGCAGATGACCCCATTGGCCTTAGCTCTATTTGCGAGTCAACTAATGCCAATGAAGAAGAAGAAGAAGAAGAAGAAGATGATGAAGAATCTGAATAGAATAATGAATATCAATAAATTTTGAATTCATTAGTTGAACTTCAAACAATGTACTTGAACTGATGTTCTGATTTAATTTAGATGTTTTGAATCTTTGATGTTGAACTTGAACTTGAACTTGAAGTATATGATGGTATGATCATGTATTCATGATTCATGATGCTATGTTTACAAATTTAAATGTTTACTTTAGTTTTTATGATACTATGTGACATTCTAATCTTAACTCATGCTTCTAGGCTGCATAAATATCAAAATATGTATATATATATAAAAAAAAATTACATTTTTTTGAAAAAACGAATCCGAACCCAAAAACCCCTTTTTCAAAATTTTGTCGAACCGGCGGACCGGTTCTTCGAACTCGAACCCGAATTCGAACCCAAACCGGCATCCTAGGAAAAAACCCCTCTCCAAAAGTGAGAGATGCACTACATGAAAGAAACTTGAAATGTTGAAGGAAGGCCGGCCTCACAAAGACTCCCTGGACAACTTCCTTCACCCCAAGCATTGACTGCAATTGAAATTAACGTGGGGATGCCAAAGGTTTAGTAAAGATGCCAACACTTTCCCTTCTTTTGAGGTGTTCTATGAGCATTTGACACGGAATCAGTCTTTATGGACCCAACATGATTCACATTTTGGTTCCAAGTCCCAAGCTTAGGTCACACAGACATCTAAAGGGAAGCAAAAGCCTAAGACCCATTCTTCGAGTGGTGATGTTCCTCCAAGCCCGCTTAGAAATCAGATCAAAGTTCTCCATCCACTCCATCTCCTACTAATTCTTCCAAGTTTGGTGAGTCTTCCTCCAAGACAAAGAAGAAGAATTCAAGAGAGCCTTGCAGTTTTTGTGGCAAGGAAGGACATTCAGTCACTAGGTGTTGGAAGAGACTAGAGGCTTTAGAGGTGGCCATGCAACAACATCACATTTCAGCCCCTAAGTATCCTTCCTCACACACAAGCAAAGGTCATACTCTTTCCACATGGGACTTGTCTTCAACGACCACTTAGATACTTGATCTTGGTGCTACTCATTGTATTACACATTCTCAAGACTTGGTTGCCTCTCTTTCAATTGTGGCACATCATAGATTGCAGTTTGGGATTCTACTTAGCTTTTAGCTTTGGGTTCAAGTCTTATTCAACTTGGGGATGGATGTCTTCAAGATGTTCGTGTTATTTCTGACATCTCCACCAACCTTCTATCAGTGTATCAGGTTTGTCATTCAGGCACTGGTAAATAGTTAAGTTCACACCTCATGATGTGGTCATCCAAGACCTCCAAATCTTGACGTTCTTGTGGCTACTGGGAGTGTTGATCCTGCATCTTGGTTGTAACTCTTTGATGGCTTTCAGAGCACAACTCTTGTTGGGTCATCTTTTGTTGCACATGTAGATTTGGTGAGTGCGCTTTGGCATGAGCACTTTGGCCATGTCAACTATAGGTATCTATAGAAGACGAGCATTCAATCATTGGTAATTGGTCTACCTAAGATTTGATCCACAAATGGTGTTTGTTGAGGTTGTGTTCTTGGTAAGCATCAAAGGATCTGTTTCCTTCGGGTAGAGCCACAAGGACTAAGGGACCCCTTGAGTTGGTTCATAGTGACCTCATGTCCTTTCCAACTTATCTTTTTTAGGAGCCAAATATGTGCTCGTATTCATTGATGACTTCTCCAGGTGAAAATGGGTCTAATTTTTAAGTACAAGAGTGATGTCTTTGACTCTTTCACAATGCACAAGGCATTTATGAAGCAGTTCGATCTTTCTCTTAGGTGAATACACATAGATAGTGGGGGGAGTATGTTAATTAGGCTTTTTGAGACTTTTGCATTGAGCATGACATCCTACATCATCTCATAACTGCTTATACCCCACAACAGAATGGTGTTGCCAAGAGGAAGAACATAACACTTTGAGAGATGGCTAATTGCATGATTCAGTCTCGAGATATGGATGTTTTTTGGGGGGGTTGTGGTAGTGAATTGTGCCAATTACATTCAAAATTGGAGGTCTAATAAGGCACTGTGATAGATGACTCCTGAAGAGGCTCAGTCTCATGTCAAGCTTGATGTATTTGCATTTAGAGTTTTTAGGAGTGAGGCTTGGGCATTTATTCTAGATGGTTAGAGGAAAGCCATGGAGAAGAGGAGTTGACCACTCATTTTGTTGGCTACTGTGAGGATGTTAAGACATAAAGGTTGCCTAATTCGGTTTCCAATGAGGTCTTTTCGGAGAGATGTTCAGTTTGATGACCGCTATCCTCTCAAGGCTTCTTCCTCACATCCTTCTCCATTACTCCCTACTCCTTCACCTCTTCATGATTCTTTTCCTTCTGAGGATGATGATGTTGTTCCTGATTAGCCTCCACCATATCACCTCCATTTCCCAAGTGGGTTTTCCGTACTATTGTTGCATTTGGAGATTGGGCACGCAATACTACATATTGTTGTTGTGCTTGTTCACAATTTTTTAGGGTTTCTCTTTTGAGTCAATCCATTTTGGCTTACCCTTAGAGGTTTTCCAGATGTGATAGGCATTCGAGAGTGGGATAAGGCTATGGTAGAGGAGTATTCTTCATTGATGAAGAATCACACTTGAGATCTTGTTCCTCTTCCTAAGGGAAAAAAGTTGGTGTAATGCAAGTGGGTGTATCGTATCAAGTATGCTGAAAATGGTTTCATTGCTAATTATAAGGCTTGTCTTGTCACTAAGGGGTTTTTCCAAGTTGAGGGTATTGATTATTTTGAGACTTTTGCCCTTGTCAAGATGGATTCCATTTGCCTTGTACATTCTCTTGAAGCTTCACAAGATGGTTGTTGTATTAGATGGATGTAAAGAGTGCCTTCTCGCATGGTGATCTTCATGAGGAGATTTATATGGAGCAGCCCCAAGGCTTTGTGTAAGACTCTTCACTTTTTTGCAGACTTCAGCGTTAATGCTTGGTATGAGAAGATGGACACTTTTTTGCTTTCTTCCACTTTCACATGATGCATTCTGATCCCACAGTTTACGCTCAACAACAGGAGGGAGATCTTTTAATATTGGTTTTGTATGTGGATGATTTGATTCTTACAGGCAACTCTCCTTCCATGGTTCGGAGTGTTCAAGGAGAATTGATAGAATGGTTTGATATGACAAATCTTGATCTTCTACATTACTTCCTTGGTCTTCAAGTTTTTAAATCTTTTGATGGTATTTCTGTTTGTTAGCAGAAGCATGCTTTTGACATGCTTAAGAGGTTTGGCATGCTTGATTGCTAGCCTACCCCACACCTTTTCAGTCAGACATTCTACTGTCTACCAATTGTTCATCTCCTTTAGTTTGCTACATTATACAAATAGTTAGTTGACATTCTTTTATACGACATATACTCATTTTGATCTTTCCTTTATGGTTGGACTAGTCTCTCGTTTCTCTCATGATCCACATGACTTCACTAGAAGGCTACCAAATTGAAAAACCATCTAGAAACTCAACAACTCAATTCCCAACGAAAGGACAATGGTTTTGTAGGTTTTGGGACACAACAAACAGAATGGTGAGGCCTATGAAGCTCCAAAACTATCTAAAAAAATACACACTTCTAGATCTACACAAGAGGCAAGATTTGGTGACCCTATAAGGCTTATGGGAAAAGAAACTCTCAGAAGAGGTTTTTTGGATCCACCCTTTGATACCATGTTGAATTTTGCAACACAAGCACTTGCAAGATCAAACAACAAACAAAAAACACCTTTCACAAACGAGAGTGCAAAGAAAGATTTGCTATATTCCTCAAAAGCAAAGATTACATGATGAAGATACAATGCATAATGAATTGCTATATAGAAATCAAGAAGCCCTAAATTAGAAGAAAGCTAAAAGAACTAACTAAAGCTCAACTAAGTGAACTTAAGCTAAATAAAACATGTGCACAAATATGCATGCTCTAACAAAGGTTGTTGGTGGTCCCAATTATGGGACAACATTAGCGGAAGGCTTACATGACCATCTTGGAATGACATCCACATTATAAAAAAGGAATGAGATAGATTAGTTCCAAGGTCATATTTCACTCCTTTAGGGCTGTCTACATACATGAATACTTGTAAAAGACTGACTTCATCACACCAAGACATACTCAAAATACTCGTAAGTGATTGGTTGAAGGGGATTTATGATGACTTGCCTAGATCTCACAAAAGGTTGACCAAGCACACCTTGAAACACAAACACAAGACAAAATGGATCACAATTGACAAAGAATTTTACATCATCAAACTATCATTTACATCATCAAACTAAGTTGATGGAAAAGGAAAGCAAACCCCAAGGATTAACTCTTCTTCAATAAACTTATTTGGAATATTTGGAGAATATCAACAACTATCCATCAAGATTGCTCTTGTTGAGAAAAATGAACCCTGTTATTAGTCAAAATTGTTCTTTACTATCATGGAATTGCCCATGTTACCAACCAAATCACCCCAACAAACTAGATGATTTTGGATAGTGCACAAGGCCTATTCTCGAGAAACTATAAATTTGACTTTGAAGATGGCATAGGGATTCACAACAAGCTTATCATCCAAATTGAAACCTAAAACCAAGTTTCAACCCTAAGAAACAGGAACAAAGTTAACAAGACTGAAAACTGTGCATGGCCAAGCCAATGCAAGCCTAAAGAACTCACACTAAACAACTCGTCACTTTCTCCATTTAAGCGTTTTTAATGTATGGTTTGAAACGTTGGACTACAATATATCTAAGCCACAATATGACATGGTTAAAGTTAAAAACAACCACTATTTAATTTCACCCAAAAATGCTACTGTTCACAAGTAACCATTTAGTCGAAGATTTAACAATGGAAACATATAATCAAGTATCGACTCCCAATTTCTATAGTTGAGAAGAAAAGTATATTACCATTGGACCCAACATTTTGATAACATTGAAATGAAGGCATACAAATGTCATTTTTAATCATGAGTGCATATCTAAGCCTAAGTGTCATAAATTAGGACTATAGACAAATTGAGATTTTATTGCAATTTAAGATGTGATTTCAACTCAAATGATTATTGTTACAAAGTTAACTTGTAGTGTTCACATCCCAAACATGTATGGATCACAATTGTATACAATGGCGATTTCAATAAACAAATAGAACTTTCTTAAGCTTTTGCAAATGTTCTCAAATATACACAAGTTACAACTTATCAAAATACAAAAAAATGGACAATGAAATGAAATCTAAGCATAATCTTCAAATTGCTCCAACATGATCCCAACCTAGTGAAGGTGAATTATCTACCAATTGACCAATGTGGCATCTTAAGCCTCGCCTTACTAGATTGAGAAATGGACACCATGTTTGTTTATTAGACAAGGACAAGACATAGAAGATTGGTCTCAAACACATAAATGGTTTCTCAGCATCTAATTGTAGACAATCAATCTAACTAAACACAAAGAAGAGGGAAGGTATGCATAGGAAGGGAGTGACATCCTACTTGACATTTCAAAGCATAAACAAGGAACATGAGACATTAATATGCCTCCAAGTAAGCACTAACCATACGGAATGCTTTTCTTTAGGCATTGCACATCTACTAGATGTGGATTGTTCTTGATGATAAATTCATTTTAATTCTTGTTTAGAAAGTATTCAACTACACCATGGGTTGGTGCGAATGTATGTTTGATTTAGCTTTAGCTCATTTTTGTTCATTTCAATTAGACAATACATCAATCACAAATGAGTTGTTCCCAATGTTTATGAATTTATCTCTTAAGTTGTTTTTTTATCTTTCTTAAACATTGCACATCAATCTCAATCAGATCATTCTCAATGTTTTTTCACTCTGAGCCACGAACTTCATCCTCGTTCCTATGATGATTTAAAGAGAACATTTGACAAATGGCTCTTAGGATGGTTCAATGTGGGATTTAACATGTGCACACCCAATTTCCTCCAATGCCATTTTACTACCCTTATTAATTTGCTACTTTACAAAATGAAACACAGAAAAGATTCAAATCTCAAAATTGTATGTTTTTTATTTTTCACAAGAACTATAAAATAACCATGTCTTCAATTTTTCTCTTCAATTTGTCTTCAACATTAGAACTCAACAATACAAAATTCAAATATACCATTTTGATTTAAAGACTAAGGGGATTACATTTTTAAAGAAATATAATATTTATGAGGATTTTCGAAAAAAATCTATATCTTCACAAAATTTAGAAACACAACCAATTAAATATCTAATGTCACCTTTTTGTTTCAAATTTTCCCTACCTCACAAATATGTATCACATAAGTTCCAAGAAATTTTACAAGGTATTGATTCTAAATTTATGCTTTCTCAGTTTTTTTTTTGAAATCTAAGAATTTACACAACAATTCAATTGGAACTTACTCATTTAAATTGTCCAAATGAAGGCAAAATCTTTCGTTATTCTAAAACATTGAAAAGACCTAGAAAACCATTATGAAAATGAATGCCTCAATCTTTTAGTAAGTGGGAGTCCAAGGGTTTGAAGAATCTTTGATCACAACAATAATCTAGGCCACTCTAAAGAATCTACTTCCTTATCCAAACAATAGCCGTTTTCATTTAAATACAAGCTTTAATCAAACCAAGCTAATATCTTAACAAAACCAATCTCAAATGATCCTTTCAACCCTCTATAGGAAGCCATATTTCCTTTACAACAAGTCACAATTTATCCCCAAGCCGTATACACATGTAAACCCACTTTAATATTGCAAAAAAAATATAAAAATAACATTTTTTGACATATTAATATTTCCCTTTCAATTCTAACCTTTCCCCACCTAGCCCTCCACCTCATACTATTTCGCTAAGCTATATAATCTGTATAACTCAAACTAAACAATATGTACATGCTAATTATTAAAAGCATGCAAAGAATGAAGGCACAACAATGTTATACAAATAGGGATCCACTAAGTTATTAGACTTGGAATAGTTTAGGTTTGGGGGTTTGAGTTGTAGGTTCAGTCAAATTGTTTTTGATGTTAGGTTCATCCATTAAAAAACATGTACGATTCAAAAATATATACATATTTGTAGCAGAAATTTAGTTCAAAATGCTACACAGTAATATAGTGTCATTTATTGAATAATAAACAAAACCACTAGAAAAATAAAAAAACATTATAATGTCAATTAGTCGAACTCAAATGTTGTGACATACATACATACATAAAAGTAATGTCAACTATCGACAATTAGCCACCATTGATCAAGCATCATCATATGGGTCTTCAAAAATATCATCATCACCTTCCCTATTAGATGATATAGGCACTGACTAGCATTAGAACTAACACAAACACTTACACTAGCACTGGCACTAACATTAAAATTGACACTAGCATTGACACTGCATTGGTATTAGTGTTGAAATTGATCAAGCATCATAATTAGCCATCATTGATCAAGCATCATCATATGGTCTTCAAAAATATCATCATCATCATCCCTATTAGATGATGTAGGAACTAGTATATTAGAACAACATATAGTGACACTAGCACTAGCACTGCATTGGTATTAGTGTTGAAGTTGATAGTTAACCCCACAACTCCTATAAATCACTTGCAACCAAAACACACATCATATCTGCAGAGAAAAAAACCACGATGAATGCTTTGCAACCTTGAGAGAGAGAGAGAGAGAGAGAGAGTAAAACCTAGATACATTAGATTGATTACAATGAATAAAATAAATGCTTATAAAAGCATATGAACC
Source organism: Thuja plicata (assembly GCA_018584345.1). Classification (NCBI taxonomy): domain Eukaryota; kingdom Viridiplantae; phylum Streptophyta; class Pinopsida; order Cupressales; family Cupressaceae; genus Thuja; species Thuja plicata. The sequence goes on along the minus strand of MU223224.1, from coordinate 5,832,762 downwards.
CTAGATGAAAACCCTAGGAGAGAATTAAATTAGAGTATGACAAGTGTCTCAGTCATATGACTTGAGACAATTTGATCTATAAATAGCTCAATATAATAAAAAAGAGAACTCCAAAGTCTATCTTAAGAGCAATAAAGTAGTGAAGGACCTAATCAACTAATTAATTGGGTGATTATCCCAATTACTCCACCTCCCAGCCCCCGTAAGATGTACTTCGGAGAAGCTAAACCCCTAATGATGAATGCAAAAATAAATGCATGAATAGATGCTTAGATGGGTCTCGACTACAAGGCCTAATGAGTTGCCTATGTACAAACAAATGCAATCTTTCATAATTGGAGAAAAGGATAAAACCACATGAGAAAAACTCCTCTCCCACATAGAGAAAATGAAATAACCACACTAGTGAAAGAAGGGAAGGAGGAGGACTCGACATGATCCCCGAAGGACTTATTCTACCAGACAAGTACAATAGATGTGCTCTCAATAGGAGAAAGGAAATGAGGATAGGAATCCCCCCAATAAAGTAGTTGTTGTGCCAATGTTGAATGCTTGAAGACAGAGCAATATCCATTGCTAGCAAACAACATTTCTCCCCTTAGCAAGAAAAAAATCCATTGGTGATATGAGAAGCCATTCCTATAGTGGAAGAATCATGAATCCAAATCCAAATCCAAATGATGTGTGCTTCTAAAAACTTCTCAAATTTTTATGTCGGAATGTGATGATGTCAATCCTTAAACCTATGAAGATGGATGTAGAGAAAGCTTCACAGGTGATGAAGAAGTATTGACAACATTGATGTGGATATTAGCAAAGAGGAGACAAATGTTCTCAAGATAGTCCTCCAAATTTGCAATCTGAGACTCAACAAACAAGGATGATATGTTTGGAAGATATGAATCCCAAGTAGCCATGGTTGGAAGATAACCATCCTATTGTATAGAATCAATGGAGGCTAAGACTTTGGTGAGGCAAAGCTGATTAGGAATAAGTGATGAAGATAGCATCTAAATGTGAGTAGGAACTCGGAGACAAGTCTCTTATCCATCAAAACGTGCTAACTTGTGATATACTCAAGCTCCTCTAAAGTATCATCATCATCATAAGGTATTCGATTCGCATGTGCAAGGGGAATGAGACAATTTGTTGCAAGATCCTCTGGGAATGGAGAGAGATGAGGGTCACCATGCATCTCCCAAAGTCTAGTCTAAAGTGTGCAGGGATAACCAATGTCCGATAGAGCACATATAGTGTCAAGATCCACACTTAGAACAAATGACAGCATTATGTTGAATTAAAAAACTCATGATAACTCCTCAAAATGAAGTAGTTAGATCTGAATAACCTCGGTGCATGTAAAACAGGTTAATTGAAGTCATTTCATGCAAATAGATCATTTATAGGTGCCAAAACATCCAAGTTATTGATCAATATGAGAAAACATAACAAATTGAATAAAATGTATCTGGGGCATCAAAATGGAATAATTAGACCCCAATAAGCTTAGTGCATGTAAAATAGATCATTTCCAAGTGCTAAAACATCCAAGTAATTGACCAATATGTTAAAAACACAAAACATTTAATAAAATGTACTTTGGGTAGATTCTGGGAAAAATGTATTTATGGATCTAAAGAGCTAAAGCACCTTAAATCAAAGATACTAGCAAAAATTCGTGAGCTTGATAGTAGAAAATGAAGCTTTGACATTGACTAAGATTAACAGGAACTAGCAACAAAATCCAAGAATGATACATGAACCATGGGAAAGTGCTCGTAACCATCTTTCTGACGATATCTTGATTGCTCAATTTTGACTTTGTACACACAAGTTATGGCTGAAAGAAAAAATAGCTCCTTTCTGGCAAGTTACGACTAGGAGGGGGCAAGAAGGGGGCCATACTGATGATGTCACATTGATGTCAACATTAATTTTCTTGGAATATTATTGCTTGGCAAAAAAATCCCCCTTGAAAAATTTAATGGTCGCCAAAAAAGTAAGATATGTTGGAATATTCTTGTGAGAGTCTGTGATCATCACAAAGATTTGTGGGTCATCGAATTAAATGGAGGGGTTGTCAACTTTGTTGATAGGCACCGAAAAAGTTTTACATTGGCAAGATTAACCAACCAGCGGAAGAAGTGGGTGTTGGGTTGTTCTGGGTGTCAAGGAAGAATTGTTGGTTGGAGGAATCAATGCTACTATGAATGGGGAAAGTGCACACCATATGGTAAAGCCATCGAGAGATTTATGGTTGCGGTAGTGGAGAAAATATATGCCCCTGTAATTTGATTTATTTGAAGACAATAGTTGTATTTAGTTTGGTTTTTATTTGCTCCTTTTGTGCCTTATTTTAATAGTTTGAATTCTAGTATCTAAAAAAAAACCCAAAATAAGTTTTTTGGGAAACTTTACCAAACACTTGTGTTGTAATGTCCATTGCAATAAGGGTACAAATATGTATGGTGACAATATCATAGGGAATTTGCCTCATCTCATGACCCTAATTTTTCCCGCTTTTTATTTTATTTTATTTGGCCGTTTGGACAACTGATCCTTAGATTTTGGTCGCTCTTAATCAAACAATGATGCTCGTTTTTCTCTAGGATGAGCCAATTTTTCTCCCATGGCTGGATATCACAGGAAACAAACAAGAAGTCATAGAGTTGGAGATTTGGTACACAACTCTCAAAAATCACCTGCAACCAAAATGCCTATCAAATCTGAATAGAAAAAGCCATGATTGTTGTTGTGCAACCTTCAAGGAGAGATTGTTTCAGCAAAGCATGATAGATATGCCTATATTGACATATTGAATAAACATGGACATATTTGATTGATTACAATGAATATAATGAATGCTTATAAAAGCGTAAAAAATAAAATCCTAAATAAAAACCTCAGGGGAGAATTAAATTAGATCATGACAATTGTCTTAATCATATGACTTGAGACAACTTGACTTATAAATAGCTTAATCTAATAATAGAAAATATCTCCTATGTTTAGCTAAGTGTAATAAAGTAATAAGGGACCTAATTTGATAATTAATTATGTGAGTATCCTATTAGAGTAATATATTTATTTTTCCTTATTTTAATGGTCAATATGGTAGATTTTGTAAATATTAGTTAGTTTCTAATTCTACAATTGTTTCATAATAGAAACATCGTCTCTTTGAATTATATAAATGATCGCTTGATCATTCATTCAATATTTTACCAATTACTTTCATAATATGGCATCAAAGTAGTGATAATAATTTTTTTTTCAAAAAATTTATAATTTCTTTCAAAATTATTAGTTTTTAAAAAATTTTCAAAATTAATTTCTTGGTGCATAGGGTTTTCTCCTGTTAAGAATCATAAGCATTTTTTTTTGAGTTGCTTCTTCATCTGCAACTCGTGGGGAGTTCCAACAACTACTGGTCTGTGATTTTTCATCGTCGACAACCATTTTTTTAATGAAAAACATGATCTATTGAACAATCCTAATTATTCCAACAATTAGCAATAACACTGGTAGTGGCATTGATACTCATTCTGATTAGTTGGCTTGTCTTGAACATCAAGTGCGGCAAGGTGGGAAATGGAAGCATCCAAGTTAATATGTTTACGCTTAATAGCCCACTTCCTTGTAGCCACTTTGTTTGTGTGAAAGGAGGTGCAAGTTTATACACACATGCACTAAGTCCTCTACTTTTTTAAAGTGCAGTCAATTGTGATTTATTGAGTGGATGAAGAAGTATGTGCTTCAATTCCTCTTAGATGGAGTTGAACCGACAACCTATTAGGACAATAATAGAGAGTTAAAGTTATAAAATAAGAAAAAAATAAATTATATAATATAATGAAAGTTGAAAGATATGAGATTGTTTTTAATAAAATTTATATGTGATGAGATTTTGGTAACAAGAGGTTGTAGACATGAATGAATGGCCATAGAAGTACCACCGATAATGAGTATTGGCCTTGTTGTGAAGAGTATCAATACTCAAGTTGTTGGAGTACACAATATCCATGAACTCAATCCTCACCACACTCGCATGCCCGCATGTTAAGATCAATGGAGAGTATGTGAAGTGCTACTTTGTATCCTTGGTTGACTTCAACATCTCTATATGGGACAATTCTTTTTGGAATAAAAAGGAGCTGAACATTTTTAATATTTGAGACTCAATGTTAAGGAAAGAAAATGTAGTGAGGTGGTCATTTTGTTCCATCTCCTCTCATCAATAATTTTGTGTGGTTGTTTGAAGAAAGTTTCTTTAAGATCTTGCTCTTTTTCATTAATGATGGCTTTTGTCTTCTCAATCATTTAGTCAATGCCATCATATACCTCTCCCAAACAAGGCCCATCCATGTTCATATAATGGATCATAGTCAATATGTCTCAGTGAAACCAATGAGATATTCAACATGATCCCATCAAATGTCATCGTGGATCACCTAGAAGATTAGCTCCATATGGACCGATTTGGGCTCATCACCATTTTCGAAAGTGTGTCATGAACCTTCATAATTCATCTCAAGACAATTGTATTGGAGGGAAAATGAGTCGCAGCAACCTATTTGAAAATCAAATTAAAATATTAAAAATAAATATAATAATTTTTACAAGTGAAATATATTTATTAAAATAAATCATATTTGCTTCATTTACCTTCGACAACTCCAAATTTGAGAATGTTTTGAATATGCCTTGTGACAAGGTGGTTGGTGATGAACATTTGAATCTCTTTAGCATCAAAAGGCACCAATTTGCCCCAATCAATTTTGGTGCCAATTTTTTGTAGCATAAAGTTGAGGGAGTGGACATCACAAGGTGTCCAAAAAATGTGTGGATAATGATCCTCAATCAATAACCTAGTTACTCTACATTTTTTTGGCGTTGTCTATTATGACTTGAACAACATTTCAAGGCTTCACTTCCTCAATGGATGTCATGAGAATGTTAGCAATAAATGCACCATCCTTCACCTCCCCATTAACAATCCACAGCTCCAAAAAAAAATTGCCCTTTTAGGGGAAATTGCAGTAACGTTGATCAGTGGCTATTTTTTTCATCTTTCCATTTATTGGAAATGATGGGCAACCTTTTTTTTGTCCATGAATCCTTTATGGCTAGAATGACTCCTCTACAAACTTCACCTTGTTTTTTGTAAAGTTCCGTTTTGGATTTACCCTAGAATTTGTCCACAAAGATAGTTATTAATGCTATTAGTTGTTTGATAATATAATTCTGGATCTGGTCTTGGTTCACATTGCTGCTCACGATAATCTTTTTTGATCTAAATCTATGTTCTTCCCTTTCTATGGTAGATACTTCAGTCTCTCTTGATTGCTTAACTGGAGCTTTGACGCCACATTGGAGTTAATAGTTAACTCCACAACTCCCAGAAATCACCTGCAACCAAAATGCCTATCACATTTGAAGATAAAAAGCCACGATTGTCATTATGCAACCTTGAGGGAGAGATTGTTTCAGCAAAGAGTGATACATATGCCTATATTGGCAGATTGTTATCCTAATTACTACAACAATTAGCACTAACACCTTGTAGTCGGTGCTACTAGTGTCCACAATGACTCTACAACATTTCCCATTCACTTTACACCTTTTTCAAAATAGTCTCCTTCTTTGACTTGGTTCTAATTTCTCCTTATCTAGGTCTAACAAAATTCTTCGGGATCTTCTCCATTCTTTTGTAAATTCTCCTTTTCGTTTCAGCTTGTGCTACTTGCACTCTTGCCTTCTTTTCTTTTCCTCCATCATATTGGATTTGTAGACATTCAAATGCTCTATGTCCCCTTTCTTCTCAAACCTCTTCCTCTACCTCTTCCAAATGATCCTCTTCCATGAGAGAAATCTCCTCTTCCTCTAGATAAGTCTTCTCTTCCCTTGCCTTCAAGTTTGCTTGTATGAGACATGCTTGCTTCTTCTTGCTTACTTTGATAACCTTCACTGCTGTTAGACTGTCCTCGTCCATGTGAAAATGTGCCTCTACTTCGGGAGTTGTTTTGTTGTCTCTTTGCAATTTTCTCTTCCACTTTCAATGCATATTGATATGCTTCTTTCATGCTGGTTATTCGTATCATGCGTATCTAATCTCAAATTGAATTGTGCAGCCCATTCACATATCTTGACACCTTCTCCATATCATCTTCCACCTGCTGGCCCCAAATGTTCAATTTATAAAACCCCTCGGTATACTCTTGCACACTCTTCTCTCTTTGCTTCAAATTTTGCAACCTTTTTGAACAAATTGATTTGGTAATATACAGGCATGAATTTTGCCTTAAACTTTGTAACCATTTTCTCCCAAGATTTGATTTTATCTTTGCCTCTACGTTGCTTATCAGTTTGCATATGATCCCAGTCCCACGATAAAGATGCATGTCCCTTCAATTTTGCACACACAAATTTCACTTTTGTTGGGTCTTCAATTGACTAATAGTTGAAATACTTCTCCATCTCTGATATCCAACCCATCGGTTCTTCCGGATTCAAATTCGGGATTTGCTACTGATTTTTGACATCGCCTTCAAAATCCTACTCTTTGCTTTATTTTCACCTTCATCTTCCAAATCAATTTCGGGCGCTACTTCTTCTTTATCATCACTAATATCCACCATTGGAACACCTCTCCTTTGTGCTATTTCCATCTCATCCAATCTCACTGTAATACTTCTCAGCATATCTAAAAGTGCTGGGTCTGCACCTCTTGGTGCCCCACCTCTGCGACCACATCCTCATTGTGCCATCTCACACAAGTTCTCTGCAGTTGCAGGTCTGCCTACTCTCTTCTTTACCCACAACAAAATTTAGAATGTTGTTTATGTCATTCCAACTCTCAGACAAAGGTATTATTGCAGCATTTAAATTCAAGTCCGATTAAATTTCACTTGTAGGCAAATTCACAATTCAAATTTAAAATGTCAAATTTTATTCATCTCTTTCCAGGGAAAATTTACACAACAAACATTGTTTTTCACATCAATTGTGGTGCAGACAAATACACAATGTGGACTCTGTTTTGTTAAACTGCAACATCACATTTCGATCTGTAAGTATTTGTTCACTCTTTGAAACAATCAAATTTTCTTACACCAATGTTTGACGTTTCTCTATTAAATCTGTTTCTTGACTGCACAAACTTTCTCGGCTCCATTCTTTAGCTGCACATAAGAAATTTCTGCCCTGTTTCATTATCTTTTTCTTCACTATCTCCACACTGGTCTGTATTCTCTTCTCTTCTCTCTCACGCCAACTCCCGACCTTCCTCTTTTCTGCCTCTTGACTTCATTTTCCCAGGCTGTCTGTATTCTCCTCTTTTTCAGTTTCTAGCACCCAATTTTTTCTCTTATCTTGGCTATTATGCTGGGCACCCTCTTTCATACCCATGCAGCCTCCACCTATGGTAAAATAAATATTTAAATTTCTCTAGTTTGATTACAAATCTTTAAAATCTCCTCCCATATTTTTAGAAATAAAAAAACAAGAGTTCATTTTCCCAGTTACAGGTAGAGGAAATTTTTATTTTCTTTCTAATATTCAATTACATATCTCATTCTCTATGGCATAATGTCAAACACAAAAATCACAAACCATCAACAAGAAATTTATATTTTTCTTTGTTGATGCAGATAGCTCGTCTCCCTGGATGCTCCAGCATCAACATCATATGCGTTTACTTTACCCCACCTAATTGTTGCATGTGTGATTGCCTTGCAAACCATGAGTTGATTAAAGTATGCAATGTCCCAGGCCAAAACAATAGTGCAAATCTAATTCTTAACCTTCCCCAACACCTATTAGTTGAATAACAGTACTATTGGGCCCTATTATCTAATTAAATCTTAGACAACTCATATTTAAATTGCTGTTTATACATCAACAGTTTCATTACATGTTGATCCCTAATCTTCTTACTATACTGAATAGCAAATACATATGCAATTCCGACTCTCTTATGACAATAACGATTTTATTGCATTCAAATGATTCTGCAATAGCAGCAATTCAAACCAACAACAATGGCAAATTGGATCAATACAATGTGGTTGGAGTTTGCATCAAATGAAGCTCAAATGTGAACTCTGCATGATATCACCCTTCGAAATCACCAAGGTTTCCGTTCTAGGATTCAACACAAGTGCTCGATACAGATTTTGAAATCAATTTGGTTGAATATAGATGCTGATCCCGGATAAATACATTTGCTCTTCCATATTCTCCACAAGCAAAACAAGTCAGCCACCATGCACACCCACAACTTTAAATTTCAACAATGATCATGGGTGGGAAAGATTTTACTTTAAAGCAATGGTGCCAATAATCAACTACTGGGAAAACACAGCATGTGCAAGGAAGTTAGGAGGGGAACAAAAACATAGGTGAAAATATTGGGGGTTGGGGATCGGCTATATTGCAAGACTCAAACTATAGGATGAGGTGTTGGGGGTTGAGCAATGGGCATGCTAGTAAGGGAAAGTGCAGAAGTCTGACAAGAAGAAGAAAGAGTGGAGTTGGAAGAAAATGTGTACTCAAGAAGGGAAACCGGAAAACACATAGTAGACGGAAACATGGAAGCATAAGTACAGACATAATATGTAAGGACTTAGATTGACTAGAAATGGGACATGACAAGTCAATCCATAAACTTGAGGTAGCTATGTTGCTCTCTAGTACATCAACTTATGGATATATAACAAGATGCTTTAAACTTCCTCAATGTGCAAATAACCACCTCTAATGGCTATCCAAAATGTGCAGTAAAGAACTCTAAGAGTTTAAGATAGCATCTCAAATGTGTTAAATAGAAACTTGCATTACATACAAATAAACAATATGCAAGACAACAATGAAACTCAGGAGAAACCTCCAAATGGGCAGAAAACTCTCAGAAGAGTGAGCAATGCTCCTCATGTCACTAATTTATATCATAGCATAAGTATGCATTGCCTAATGGACTTTACAAAAGTTCTTCTTCACAATATTGAGCTACATCACATTATTATTCTGAAGATGAACATGTCCATCATCTTAACTTGCAGTAGTGGAAGAACTATGGATGAAACCTCCATGCACAAGTTTTGTCGTGCACTTATAGTAGTTGAGAAATACTAATGAGCTGTCCCAAGTGGCTTTGCATGCAACTTCTTTTGAATAGGATGATGAAAAGGTGTTATTTTGTCACACTTGTAGCAACACACTCTCTCCTTCCTATAACACCCTTTCTATCAACTAGACTCTAGTCAGCTTCAAAGTTTTGGCTCTGTGTCAACCAACCAGCTTTGCATTGTTCTACTGCCAATCTGTTGTATTGCTCCGATTTACTTTGAACCTCTACCATTACTTGTAACATTGGTCCCAGACTCTGAATAGGCTTTTACATGGCCTCAACAATTAGCCAGCAAGGCTAAGAAAAGGTCAGATAAGGACCCTTAGCAGCTTTTTTATCCCACATGCAATTAATGCTCACATTGCTGGGATCCTCCCCAACTCTGCTAAGCTATGGCTTCAGGAGACATTTTTTGTCCTTTAGCCATGAGTGACCCTTTCAAATACAGCTTGATTTGCATGAATCCAACAGTTTGCCAGTCATGCAGCTAGCGTTGCGCAACAAACAACCTTTTTCTTATAGTAAAGGATCCCATACCCTTATAAAGTTAGTTTCTTCTTCCAATCTTTCATCTTTGGTTTCTTCACCTCTACCTATTTCAGATTAGCTGTCCAAAATGTAACAACTGTTGTGTTAGCTGTTGCTGCCAACAGTGCCGTCATAGCTAGTAGTAGGGTAAGGTATGGTGCAGCAAGATGAATTGCACCTCGCCCAGACGAGGAACAAGCACACATGGGAATAGGTAAGGATGGCCCTTGTAGAATGCAAATGCCCTCCAAAATAGTTGTCACCAACAACTGACCAAACAGACATTGAAACTGCCCACAGGAAGATGGTAACTGCTGCTTTATCATCCATCATTTGGAAGTAGCACAAGAAGTGAACTCTCATCTTTAAACACTGCCTAAATATCTCCGCCATGCCCTTGTAGAATGCAAATGCCCTCCAAAATAGTTGTCACCAACAACTGACCAAACAGTCATTGAAACTGCCCACAGGAAGAGGTAACTGCTGCTTTATCATCCATCATTTGGAAGTAGCACAAGAAGTGAACTCTCATCTTTAAACACTGCCTAAATCTCTCCGCCATTGCCAACTAAACACTCCATGTGGCATTCCATCTTTTCTAGGAAGTATCAACGTACTCAATAACTTGCAGCCTTGACCTGTCATCAAACATATCCGCAGTCAGATAAAACACTGTTAAATTATGATTATAATTTTTATAAAAACTAAATAAGCAAAGTTAATAGCCATTTCAAATTGCCAAAAGTTCCATCACATCAAGTAAATTGAAATATCAGAAAAGGTTCGTTATTTGATATCTGGGTATACAAAGTAGTGATCAATTCCTTTTGCTAAAGCAAGTCAAAATGCCATAATTTAGGTGCAACAAATTCAAATTTGCACAAAATAGTACTTAACAAATGAAATATTTCTCCATCTTCTTGTGACCTAAATAAACACAATACATCATAACTTTTGTAACATGGTTTTGGGATCCATGCTTTGATCTCATTTCATTACTCATCTTCAAGATGAAAAGTAATATGTATTAGCTATTAAAAATAAGCTCTTTATGTCAGGTAACCCTAATTACAAAAAAAATAAAATAAAAAATAAATTATTTTCCAAACCAGGTTCACACCCTCTGTCGTGTTATACAATTTCAGCCACTTCCCTAAGGCCCCTTCATGTAGTGAGCTGCGTATCTTCTTGTGTCAAACAAGATGCTAGAGTGTTCTTTATTGCCAGAGCGTTCACATTTTTATTCATCTGTTCTGATTGTTTAATGCATTAGTTAAATGTAGCGCTTGATTCAGCTGAATTAAGAGGATATTTGCTTTATGCAGTTGTATTCTCTTGAAGATGGGCCTATTCGTGGTGTTTGGGAGAAGATGGGAACTACCACCAATATACTGCAAAGTAATCTACATCAACCATTCATGATTGATTGGTTAAAGTGAGTTAAATATTCTTAGGAACTGTTGGTGTTTTTATTTTGTATTTGGAGTCAAATTCAAGGTTGAGTGGTTGAATCATAACTTGTGTTTGATATTTTGACTGAGTTGGCAATAAATTGGATTTGGGTGATAAATTTTATGCATACAGCATTGAGAATAGTATTGCATGTCCAGTTGCAGTATAAGAAATTTTATTTGGTGCCTAATAATATGCATATTTTTCTTGACATTATATTGCAGTTATGATGGTGTTGTTGTCAACTCTCTTGAAACAAAATGTGTCATTTCTAGGTGAGACATTTTTCCCTTGTACTTTTCCGACTTGAGAAAAGCCCTTTCCTTTTCTGATAGCTTTCATTGAAATTTTTCTTATGCTATCTATTCTTACTTGGTAGACGCTTGAAAAAAGGGAGTACAGGTCCTGACATTTACTGAAAGATTACATCTTTGTGGATGTGATACCAGGTCAAAACCTTTTAATTGTTGAATATAGACCACAAGCTTTCCTATGTTGTTTGTTGTAATGTAGATGGTTATTGCACTTGGGGTTCAAAATCCAATCATATTTTAAATCGTGATTAGCAAAGGGTATCTACTGTTTAAGTTGATAGTCCTTTAAGGAAGCCAAGAATTGATTCATACAGCACCTTTTACACTTAAATATACAGTGATTCCAATATCACCTTTTACACTGCCATATATGATGATGGTTTTTGTATGGCCAATGCAAGGAAATAAAGTATGTGTCTGACATGTGCTCCATTGTTAGGACTGTAGTCAATGTTTATAAGTTAGTAAATAGAGTAGTTCATTAATAATTTGTTATAGTCTATGTAATCTGCTTTTCATTTAGATGGAAATTGCTTCTAATATTTTTTTAGATAGTAAGTACTACATTGAATTGTCAAGGCACAAACTGTGTCCTATATTTTCTGTCTTTCCTGAAGTAGATATATAACTTGATGATTTCATGAGAGCTGTTTTACACTAAATATTAGCTTTGCAAACCTTACTTCATACTGGATCTTTGTTCAATTTTAGTAACAGTAATATCTACTTTGATGTATTAGAAAGTTCTTCTGACGGTACTGTTAAATGTAAATGACTTTGTAGGAAAGAATGACAATTAGATTCACTTGTTTTTACAGCCTCATGCAGGATCCTTTTAAAATGGTACCTGTGATATGGATTATTCATGAGATTTCGTTAGGAATGCGCCTAAGGCTTTATACTTCAAATGAACATAGAAAACACATCAGTGACTGGAAGTCTGCATTTGGTCGAGTTGATGTGGTTGTCTTTCCAGATTATGCTATGCCGGTAATCTCCAATGTTCAACTTTGTGCAGTGTGTTTACATTATACAAAATTAAATACATAGATTTTGATGATATTTTACCTTGGTGAATGTTTTTTATTGCTTTACAAATGGGACAATTGAGATGAAATATCCCGCTTAATTGATAAATGGTTGCACTGGCAGATGATGTATTCCATACTTGACTGTGGGAACTTCTTTGTTATTCCTGGTTCGCCAAAGGAAACATGGGAGGCAGAACATTTTATGGCTGTACATACAAGAGATGAAATTCAATCCAAATTAGGCTTCACATCAGACAACTTTGTAATTGTAGTTGTTGGAAGTCCATTTTCTTACCCAGGTGTATGGAAGGAGCATGCGCTGGTAATGGAGGCAATTGTGCCCTTTATTGCAGAATTTAATGTGGACGATGTTATGAATGGTTCACTAAGGATTGCCTTTCTTAATAACAATTTAAACAGCACCTATGGTGTGGCTTTGCAGGTGAGGGCTGTATATATATGTAGTAGTGTTTTACAGCAAGTATTTCATTTGAGTGTTTATAGATTTGAAACCATCAGATTAATATTGACGAGGTCTATAAATATGTCCTTTTTAAGCATCAATAAATTCTGAAGCCAGAGATCATTACAAAAGAGTAGGCTCTTGCTATTGCAAGAACTACTAATTATGTGTTTTGGTCCTTATTACTTGAAAAATAACAAATGTAATTGATAATTACATGGATGGTCCATATCACTTGAAGATGACTAAATATTATCTAGAGGGGCTCGGTCTCGAGTAGAAGTGGAAGAGTGTCAAATTGTTGAAATTCAATTACTTTGCAATCATGATTGAGTATGCATGACATCTTTGAAATTTAATTTTACTAAAGCATCTGCTCACAAGAAAGGCAAGGTATGTTTGTAACAAAGCTATTTTCCGGAATGTAGCTAAAATTTTTAGTGAATCTCAGGTTATAACTTATTATTGAAAACCTGTCTTATTCCCAAGTTAGCTGAAACAAGGATTTGTTTCATCCAGGTTTAGTTATTTTTTTTATTAAATAACTTGCAGATGTGTTTAATTTTTACGAGTGTTGGAGTTCCATAATCTTAAATTAAAAACTTAATGTTCAGTCAGCCTAATAATATGCCAGGGATGTTTCTGCAAAGATGCCGATGAAATTGATTTAGGATATTGAGAATTGCTTGGAACAAGAGAATAGCAGTAGCGACCTATTAAATATTGTGATGGGCTCTTGGTTTTATAGTTCTGACATATCAATTTCATGTGTATTGGTGCTTATCTTGAATTTGGCATTTCAGTGCTCATTAGACTCTTCAAGCTAATGGATGGATTCTTAAGCTGCTAAGAATTACTTATTTGATTAACCTAAAAATCAGTTCAGAGTGCTAATGTTTGAAGAATACCTGGCCTTCTTGATTCACATTTTTTCAAAACCTGTACAATGCAAGTACTTCATTTTGTGCCTAAGCAAGAAACAGAACTTAAAAATGTAGCAATATAAGGGTATGAAAGAACAAGGTCCGTGTCTTAACTTTAAAGTATGCTCATGATATAATCCAAAATACAATGTATATGTGTCAGTGTCTTGCTTTGATAATAGGGTCTTTGAAGTACTTGGATTAAAAATGAATAACTGGCTTAAATGTGTTAGTAGTGTCCATGTTGTAAAAAAGTTGAAATAATTGCAGTCTTTCTTGGTAGGATCTTGCAGGATTTTCCTTTGCAAAGCTAATGCTAAGTTTTGAGGTGATGTTTTCCTTATGGTGATTGTAGGCAATTGCACATCAATTGGGATTTCCAGCTGGGGTTGTGCAACACATTTGTAGTGATGATGATGTCAACAGCATAATGAGTATAGCAGATTTGGTGGTTTACGGGTCCATTCACGAAGAACAGGCATTTCCATCTATTTTGCTGCGCGCAATGTCCTTCAGAAAGCCAATAATTGCTCCCAACCTCACTATTATTCAAAAATATGTAAGTTCGAAAGGTCTAAGTTTAACCAAAATATAATGTAAATTGAACATATTAATGACATCTATTTATTGAATATGGTATTTGTGTTGTGGTTATATGATTTCATTTCTATTTCTGCTGAAACATACAGTCCTTTCAATCATTCAATATTTACAGGTTGAAGATAAAAAACATGGGTTTCTCTTCCCTATTGGAAATCTTCGCATGATGACAAAAGCATTTACTATGGCAATATCAAGTGGAAAATTATCTGTTTTAGCCCAAAAGATTGCATTGGAGGGTAGCTTACATGCTAAGAATCTAATGGCTTCCAGTTCTATTGAAGGCTATTCTGCAATACTTGAGAATATTCTACAGCTACCATCTGAAACAGCAGTTCCACTCCCTGCTTCTGAAATTCCAGGTACAATAAGAGGAACATGGCAGTGGCAGTTAATGGAGGAAACATTAGAATCAGATGAAAAATATTTGAAGCAAGATTTGAAAAAGACTAGTATAGTTTTCCAGGTTGAGGAGTTGTGGACAGAGAGTCCTCCCCAAGAAGATTTTTCTTTAAATGATAGCAGTGTACAAGAAGAAATTTTCAGTTTGACAGACTGGAAGGAAGAAAAGGAAAAAGAAATGGCAGAAGACAGAGAGAGGAGGGAGGAAGAAGAGGTATGGTCGGGAAGAAATAAATTAATTTTCAAAGGTGCCATTTTAAATTTTAATCCACATGGTATTTTATTGCATTCTCTATATTTTTATGGGTACTACATAAATTTGCGTTTATCTTATACAGTTGGAAGAAAGAAGAGACCGGATGAAGAGAACTTGGGAGGAAGTTTATCGCAGTGCTAAAAGGGCTGAAAGAACAAAAGGTGAGCTGCATGAAAGAGATGATGGTGAGCTGGAAAGAACTGGGCAACCATTATGCATTTATGAACCTTATCATGGACAAGGTGCTTGGCCTTTTCTACATCATCGTGCACTTTACAGAGGAATAGGTTTGGTGAGTTTGTAACTTTTGTGCATTCATCAGCTTATGAAAAATTTGATCGTAACTTGTGAAAAATGGGAGATCATCATTTTTTGGACAAAAAATAACCATTCTAAGCCTTTGCAATCAAGTAAAATCCTGTTTGAGAACTATAAGAACAAATGCAAACAAAACATCAACATTCTTAATTACAGCTTTCTTTTCCTCAAGGATCGGTTTATCTAGTGAGATATTTGATATAAATTTGTATTTAGGATTAATACAGCTTCAGTCAATTCACAAATCTTTTTAGTTATTTTGATTGTTCGATTCCATTGGAAAAACATTGTTCTAGCTCTAGTCTACATTCTTCACAGAAGTGGTCTAATTATAATACATCTTTTGCACCTTTTCAATTCACATTCACCATTAATCATTTATGTGACAAACAAGCATTCTAGTTTTTTCATTTATGTAATGAATTTTTATTGCTTGGCTTGCCTTTACTCTCAACTAGTTCAGACGGGGCACATTGACAACATAAGCTTTTGACCAATCTTTTTTCCTTATTTCATCATCAATCAGGTAATTTGATGACCAATAAACCTGTGAAACAATTTACCTTGGGCTAGAAGTGATTAATCATATATGTTTTTTTTATGCTATTCATGGCACAGTTTCTTTGAGGAATTTGTATCCATAATTTGACTGCTTATTCTATATATATTTTTTGTAAGATACACCACATAATGTTTTTTAATTGTTAATGAGGCACTTTAATTTTGTTCAAATCATCCATGTTTCAAGAATCAAGATTATTCTTATCTTCATCTTAACAGATGTTTTAAGCTCATATGCATCCAAGATTTTATTTGTAAGTTTGTAACAGATGTATGTAATCTAATGTTGATTTTGCCACAATCGAATCTTTGGATTCAAGAAAATAATAAATTTTAATCCCATTTAATATGAAGCTTTTTCAATAGATATCTTTTGGCTGAAAATGGTAGCCCTACCCATTAGGCAGTTTTGCCAAGAGCTGCTTGTGATAAAAGTTCTTATTCACGCTTCTTGGAACTTCATATTTAGCAAAATGCTTATGGCTTAGGTTGTTAAAGAAGCTGTAGCTCAACATTGATTTCTAAAGTAGACATTCATTGGGAACCTTTTGTAGTTAATCTCCTATTTTGATTTGTGAAAAGTTGAAAATCCATTTTCAGTATGACCGAGGCGTACAATTTCACATCTTTGTAACAGTCCTCGGGAAATTATTGTAATTTTTTCTTGATATCACATGGCATTGTTGTATGATTTCCTAACTGTTGCATAAGAAGATAGGGTAGTCTAACCTAAGATGGAATTACAGCTAAAAAGGTAGACAATATTGGTAATATTCCTTATACCATCAACTTAAAAGCAATTGTTGAAACTTGAGCTTATGAACTGGAGGTTTTCTGTATAAGACATTTTTTTAATGTTTAAATTTTGGTCACTTGTTTTAACTCCTAGGGTTCTTTACTACCTTGCCACTGTTTTATTGTAACTGGATACATCTATGGATGCCATTTACCTTAGCTGAGGTTCATATTCATCACAAAGATCATCATCACAATACAATGGCTTGCTGACAAGACTTATAATGCCTATTATCCTAATCCTTTTATTATTTTGTACATACAGGGTTGTTTCAGCCATTATCAAATTAGATCATGGCCTCATAACTTGTGTATCCACCATTGCAAGTCCCAAAGTGCCACCAGATCCTCACCAATGGTTCATCTGTAAAAAATCTGAGTTGAAATCATTCTTGCAACTTGCAAGAATATGGACATTGTCCTACTGTAACATCTGTATGCCCTACAACAAGGAGAATAGATGTTATCTGAATATGGTGTCCTCCCCCTGAAGTCTCTTTCATAGTTTTGTGAAATGGAGCACAGATGGTGGAACCTTAAAAATAAAGGTCCTGTCTGCAGGAACAAGGGAGCCTAACCTGCCCAATCCTGTCCCAAGATGTCAAAACTTTGCAAATCTGTCACAAGAAGAGGAAAAAATTAGAAAACATGTTGAAAAAGGAAAAACATGGACTAATACTCCTCAACAATAACAAGAGTCAATTCATCTGATCTTTTCAAGGATACAACAACAGAAAAAATGGACTCTGCATATGTAATATCCACATTGGCAGCCATTCCTCTATTCCCCTACACATCAGGTTAGTCAAAACAAAAGCTTCCTTTATGTTAACTCAGTTAACATTTTACAACTACTAATCACGCAACTTCCTCTTGAAACAAAGCCAAACATCGTCTTATTCAACAAAAGGGCTCCCATACACAATTCTTTTCAGTTTCTGGGGTCACTATCCTCAACAGCTACAAAAAGAAATGTAAATGAGCGGGAGGCACTTTGAGCATTGAAGAGAGACAGAGGTATACAATAAACAGCGGATCAAAAAATTTAGAGCTAGGTCCCAAATGAAGCAACCAACAGTGAGCAATATCCTCAATGCTAGAAGAATGCACACATAGATATAAATTAGAGCAGCAGATGGACTTGCTAGATCTGTATCCACATAGGAAATTGTCTTTAAAAAGGGGATTATGCTTACCAAACAAATGCCTATTTCTAACAGATCTGATCTAAGTTATTCAAGTAGAGCTTTTCCTACTGCAAGGATCACAGAAACAAAAAAAACCCAATAATCTTCTTGGCATTTGGGGATGCATGCAATTTGATCAATTTCAAATGTTTGAGTTCCCAGTCCACTGACATCCCTCCGAACACCAAGTGTGAATGTCTCAAGATTTAAATATCAAATTAAAGAGTTCCCATGCTCATGCAATGACAGGAATGGATATTGATCTCAACCAATTAGAGATTTCAACCATAGTAGCATAAATCGTTTTGCGAAAAAATCGGCAAACCAGAGGAGTAGGATTTTTTGAAAAAATCAGCAAAAGAAGGGGAAAAAACCGGATTTACAAAAAAAGTAAAAATTTGAAGAAAACCAGCTAAAAACTATTTTTTTTAATTAAAGGGCATTTCGACAGCATAGATATATTGAGAGCAAATAAGAGTTCAACCCATTAATTGTAGAAAATAGATTTTCATTGTTTATATTCATATATATATATATGCAAATTTGTTGTATGTCGCTATAGATTTTCATTGTTTAAATTCATATTAATATATATGCAAGATTTTTGTATTTGATATATTTTTTGTATAAATATACAGAATATAAATACATAGAATAAGTAATAAGTAATTCATATTAATATATATGCAAGTAAGGAATAAGTATAATAATTTCCTAAGTTGCCGGTTCGGGTTCGAGTTCGAAGAACCGGTTTGCCAAAATTTTGAAAAGGGGTTTGGGTTCGGGTTTGTTAGTACAAAATATGTAATTTATATATATATATATATACATATTTTGATATTTATGCAGCCTAGAAGCATGAGTTAAGATTAGAATGTCACATAGTATCATAAAAAGTAAACATTTAAACAATAAAAAGTAAAAACACTTGTAAATTTGTAATCATAGCATCATGAATCATGAATCATGAATCCATGATCATACCATCCTATACTTCAAATTCAAGTTCAACATCAAAGATTCAAAACATTAAAATTAAATCAGAACATCAGTTCAAGTATCATTGTTTGAAGTTCAGTTAATGGATTAATAATTTATTGATATTCTTCTTCTTCATCATCATCATCTTCTATATGGAGCCTAATAAGACTCGAAGGTTAATTTTTCCCTTTTATTGGCGCAGTTTCCACCCCATAAAAAATGTTTTAAGTGAAACCTCGGGCGAAATTCGCACCAAATTCATTTTTTTGGCGAAATTCGCCCGGGTTCGAACCATCTCAACCCGGGTTCGAATTTGGTCTTAAAAAATCCGACCCTGCCCAAAATTCTCAGACCCGCAGTCGAACCGGACCTGAACCACGAACCGATTTGAATTTATCCGGGTCCGGGGGGTCAGGGGCCGAACCCTGTAACCTAGATAATTTCTGGTAATGGCGTAGTGTGATGGATAAATTGCGGTCTTGTAATTCTTGCCACCAAGCTTCAAACCCCTATTAGGGTAATATTGTTGAGTGTCCATGATGGGATGACGCCCCACATATGTGGCCTCACCGGTTCATAGCTTTGATCAAAAGTGTTTGCTCTTTTTTTAAAAGAACGAGTGTAAGGATTACAAATGAAAGTTTGGAATACTAAGTAAAGTTTAAATTACTAAACATTAAAAACATGGCAATGATTGCATTGAACATTAACAATGATTGGCGGAGGCTTGGGAGCGAATCCCCTAGCAGAGTCAAAGGGTAGTGCCATTGATTGGGGTTTGGGGGAAGAGCCCCCAGTAGGGTCAAGGAGCAATGCCCCTTGCGAGGGTTTTGGGGAATAGCCCCCAATTGGGTCAAGAGGCAGCATCATTTGTGGGTTCCTTGTTAAGATACAAGATAAGGTTAAGAGGCAGGGCCCTCAACAACAAGCGCTTATTAAGGCCTTCAAATCCACAAACCTTCATGGTGAATGCCATTTACACAACTCTATAACTTATTTTTTACAACACCAAATCCTTACTAATGCTAAATTGAAGGAAGATTTGAAATGAGGCTTAGAAGCTAGATGCCTATTTGTAAATTTTGTGAGTGTTTAGGGTTTGAGTGGAGACAAAACCATTAGGGTTAGGGTTTGTGGTACACAATTCAAAAACACTTTTTAAAAAATATTGTTTTTTTAATTTTCTTGGTAGGGGTATGCCTAGAAGTCCTTGGGGTGGTCAGAAGACAGTCCCTCGGATGTCCTCGAGTCCCCAAGCTGTCCCCAATCAAGGGAATGTTTCGGAGATGTATCCTCCTTGAGGGGGATGCCATGGAAATTTCCTTGTGTCTTGAGCGTTAGTGGTGGGATGGTAGGGGGATGTCCTCTCCATATCCTTGCAACTCAAGGACGTCTTCCTCTCAAAAACATAAGGATTTTGGGGAGGGATGCATTCCCATGGAACATTGCATTATATAATGTAGATAGATCAGAAGAATCATAATACAGCACTCTTCCTTGGGAAAGCTTTGATTCCCATGCTAAGAAAGCCACAGAAATGGGCTTTCAGCGGATCATGTGAGCTTATGTACCTCTGAACACCTGCTGTGTATTCAAACAAATGTCTCACCAATTGGAATATGCTTTGTTATTTTAACTTTTAACATGCCTCCACAAAGGTAATCTTGGGTTGCTTTTGAGGCGAGTTTGACCATTACAGCTAGAACTGGCTGACATTCTAATCCCCGAGGCATCAAGTTTGAAGACAAAGCAAACAGTTTAATACTTACAAATGTAGATAGCTTGAAGTCTTTTCACGCCTTTTCCATTTTGGTTTCAAAATCAGGTATCCAAGCAGTTAGGCAAAATACTTTTGGATTATTTTTTTGAACAAAATGCGTCACAGAAAATTAGGCTTTGTAACTTGCAAACTACAGTCGTGGAGATCACATCACCAATATGTTTTGTTAAATGACTATTAATTAAAACAAAACAAAATTAATAAGGGACGGGATCTCCATATTGGCAGTTAGCAGGCTAAAAACATGAATTTTTTTTTTGTTTTTTGAATTCTACCTCGGAAATTTTGTCTTATTTAAAAGACAGCTGGTCAAACTTTAACAGTAAAAAATTGCAGTTGTAATTTACTATGTAACAACTGATACCATTACAAAATATTTGAAAATAGTAGAACATATGACAAAATGAAAATATTCTAAATGGGTGATGACAGATACCTGCATGGTTGGCACATAGGCAAAAGGATTGAATTTGAAAATGGATAGAAATGTTTGAGGAGCCAAAAATACGTTTTTTTGTTTGTGTTTGTATTAGTTACGAGAATTGGTTTGGAGCATGTTTTAAAAGGTTGAAAGTCAAAGAAAATCAATCAAATTGCATTGAAAGCTATGTTTGTATTCTTGGGTATGATTTTGAAGGATGCTGTCTTAAAAATATTGTGCCTCACCTGAACCTGCAAGAAAATCATTTCCAATTCCGATTTTGGTACATTTTGTATGTGGATTTGTTGGGGTTTAATGTCGGGTGATAATTGAACTGTAAAAGCTTGATAATTACCGTTGTTTAAGAACTGCCCTCTCTGACCACTAGCCAACTCTACCATACATCTCAATGCCAATGATACAAATAAGGCTATTTGTGTTCAGGTTTGAAAACATGTGGGTCTCTCATCTTGATTTAAGCAACAAGAGAGTTCAATGGTGATAATGAACTCCAGTCATTCAAGGATCAGTGATGTACTTATTCATCGAAAATCTCAGTTATGTGGAACAATACAAAGGAGTTGAATAAATCCACCTTTTCTAGTCTTTTCACCCAACTATTCACTATCCAACAACAATGGCTAGAACCCAATCAACTATTATCGAAAAAGGTTACATTTCCCTTTCTTGAATGGGAGGAACAAAATTTTTCTAAGTTACTGGATCCTTGCATTTAGCCTCAGATTCTGATTCTGGTGCGGTTCTGATTCTGATTCCTTCCGGATTCCTCTCGGATTCCAGCAGGATTCTGGACGGGCATCCGGATTCCCTGTGGGTTTTGCAGAGCAGAACCTGCAGGGAATCTGGGAACCTACAGGGAATCCGGATGCCCGGCCGGAATCCGGAGGAATCCACGGGCATCCAGAGCCAAAAACACTGAAGCTGATGATCGTGACAACAAAGACCATAGTCCAGTTACACACAAGATGATCGTTGAGGTCAGATTTGACTAAGAAAACATAGTGAGGACTCAGTCCCAATATTGTTGCTTTGTAACTGTCTAATGAGGCCCAATCCAAGTAAAGGAGCAGTTGAGGTGAGACCTAGTCACACCTAAGGATAAGCTTAGTTGGGCCCAATCCCACTGCTGATATATTTGCCAAGTTAGTGGTTTGGATTTGGCTACATCAGTCTGCAAAGTTATTTTTGGGGTTGGGTATGTTTTGGGTGCGTCCATACAAGAGGCATATAAAAATCACAAATAAATACATTATTGAACCTAAAAACAAGAATTTGAATTAAGTTTATATATTATAATTTTTATTATATACATATTTCAGCCTACAAAAATATGGCATGCAGAACCTAATCTGAACTGTCAATGAATCAAACCCAAACCTGAATCCCGAATGAATTGTATCTGAATCCAGGGCTGCAAGGGATCAAACTGGTAACAAATTATATTTGTGATGAATAGCTGGGTCAGGGTGTGTCCCTATTCATGTAAAGTTGTTTCTGTTGTGAACAATTGTGTGTGTACTTCTTCACATAGTTGCATATGAAATGTTGTGTGTCCTAGTTCATACTGATTTGATACTTCTTGATGAATCTATGAACACACACACACACATACATACACACACACACATACACATACACACACACACACACACACACACACACACACACACACATACACACACACACATACACATACACATACACACACACACACACACACACACATACACACGCACGTACGTACGTACACCCGCAGTACCGGAACCCGCCCAATTTTTTTTCCTGCCAAATCCGGGAAATCCGAATCCGAACTCGAATATGAATCAGAACCAGGATCGGCAGCTTAGAAATTTTTTCATCAACTTAGGAAAAAAATGGGGGGCATATATGGTTCTTCTAGGTCCCCCAACTTGATTCTCCAAACCATCTCCATAATTACCCCTTAATTACCCACTTCCACTCATGACATGCGCTATCCATAGTTTTGTTTCCTTCTGAACATGGTGGTTGTAAAAAATTAACTACAATTAATGCCAAAAATCCCTTCAAAGTTCTGATTCTGCTCTCCATCCTTCATTATTTTGCTGATGCAATTTGACACTAAATAAAATATGAGACTAGAACCCACAATCTTGTTGTGGAAATCAACAGAGTCAAGAAGTGATTGATATCGTGATACTAACAATGACAAACTCAATTTCATCATCCAAAATAATGAAAATACCCTGCTGGCCATCAATTTTTGGCTGCTTTCAAATCATTCACAAAGAGGATGAGCTTTAAAAATCAGCCTATATCCCAGCTGTCAAGGAGAGAGCTCTAGCAACATGGAAAATAGAAGCCCTAAATGGACTACTGAAGAAGGCCAGCAACAAATGACTCTCAATCCCTGGCAATCACAATCGCTACAATTGGAAAAGTATATTCATCAACCTTATGACAACTATGGACAAGGGAAGCCATAGTCTAATGTTTTTCTGAATTTCTGTTTGGAAATTGTCTCCTCTAATGTAAATAATAGTTTTCGCTCTCTTTGTAAGCTGCTGAGTGCACTCCAAAACACCTTTGTATTACTTGAGCTGCTGCAATCTTGTGTATTATTGCATGCGGATTTTTTATGGAATTTAAAGGCATGGCATTAGCATAATTCATAAAACAGTTGAGACCCATAGACAACCTACTCTGGTCACTCTGCACATTGATATGAATTCATGCACTTTTTTTAAATTTGTCCAATAGCCCATAAGTTGCCAATGGCATTCCCTTGTCATAGGTTGGGATAAACATTTCTCTTGTATCAAACTTCTCAATCATAACTCAAATGATCAAATCACTTTTATCATTCTAATTTATTAGATTCGTTACAAGAGTCTGAAATTCTTGGATTAATTTGTCTTTCTTTTCTCTTGAACTCTTCTAGTCCAATCCCTGATTGAATTTATTTACTTTGGACCTAATACAGTGTCTGTATGTTACCTTTATACAGAGCACAAAAGGCCGACGGCCAGGGTCTGATGACCTTGATGCACCAGCTCGACTTCCTCTTCTAAATGATGCATACTATCGAGATTCCCTCTGTGAATATGGTGCCCTTTTTGCCATTGCTAATAGAGTTGACCGGATTCACAAAAATTCTTGGATTGGCTTTCAGTCGTGGAGGGCAGTCGGACAAAAGGTATGAAGCATATATTTCACATCAAGGTGTTTTATTTATTTTCTGAACTTCATTTTATACTTGCTTTTTAAGGTGATTTTTATATTATTTGCAAGTTACATTTCTTAATTTTACTTCTCCATGTGGTCATTTACCCTGCTAATTTTGCCTCCATTTTATATTGTGACCAAAACCAATGGGCCGTTCTTTTGATATTTTCCCATGCTATGCTTTTTAGAACCAGATACTTCGTGATGTCTGTATCTTTCATAGGAGAGGGAAAAGAGGACTGATTCATGAAGCAAACTGATTGACCACTGACATTGTACTTTCCTCTTTATAGGTGTCCCTTTCTGTATCTGCAGAAAAGGCATTGACAGAGGCTATTGAAAGAGGCAAGCATGGGGATGCTGTTTACTTCTGGGCAAGGATGGACAAAGATGCTAGGACTGCCAGTGGAAGGGCAGCTTTGCCATGGCAGGAAGGTTTTTGGCAATTTTGCGATGCCATAAATGCTGGAAACTGCAGGTATGATGTGTGTCGCCAATATATAATGGATACTCAAACAGTCATTTATGGTTGATCTAGTTCTGCTCACTTTATATAGTTTAAGTACATGTTACAATGTACATTGTTTGACTTTGGCAGGATTTAGTTTCGTAAGCAAATCTGTCGAGATCTGAGTTCTTGAATAACAATTTAAATATTTTCAGATTTTGTCTTTCCATTTTAACAAAGCATATACATTTAACTACCTATATATTTTTGAATTTGTTAATTTACATGAATTTGACATTTCTAAGTTAAAATGTCTGAAGGATTGTGTTCTCAGACACGTTAAAAAGGATGTATAGTATCCCCGAAACTGGGATGGCAGTTCCACCCATGCCATCTGATGGGGACTCTTGGTCCGTCTTACACAGTTGGGCAATGCCTTCAAGATCATTTTTGGAGCTAGTAATGTTTGCAAGGTGAGCCATAAATATAAAGTTCTCACAAATTTTAGTGTCTGAAGTTGATTGCATGGTTAAACAATTTCTGGATTGCTATTGCAGAATGTTTGTGGATACACTGGATACACAGCATTATAATGAGCATCATGATAATGGGAAGTGCTGCTTGAGCCTTTCAAAGGTAGATTTAATTCTTCCTTTGGTTCTTTTTATGTTGCGGTTAAGAATCTTCTCATTACTTATTTCATTGTTGTGCCCATCAAAGGCACAGATAGATAGCATTCTTTTAGCTACTATTATACATAGCAAGACACACTGTCATTCTTTGGGCACAATTTAATTTAAATTTGTGCTAAACTGAGTTGTTTTTGAGCTGGTTTCCTAGAAAGTAGAATTCCAAATAGTCAAATTCTTTTTCTTACCAGGATCCTCACTGTTACTGTCGAGTTCTGGAGCTGCTTATGAATGTATGGGCATACCATAGTGCAAGAAGAATGATCTATGTGAATCCAGAAACGGGACAGATGCAGGAGCAGCACAAGTTGAAGAGTAGGAGAGGTCGGATGTGGGTTAAATGGTTTAATTTTAATCTTCTGAAAAGTATGGATGAAGATTTGGCAGAAGAAGTTGATTCTGAGCACCCAACACGCCGGTGGCTGTGGCCTTCGACTGGAGAAGTCTATTGGCAAGGGATATATGAGAGGGAAAGACACCGCCGTAACCGATTGAAATTGGAAAAGAAGAAGAAAAGCAAGGATAAATTAGTACGCATGCGAAGTAGATATCGACAAAAATCGCTTGGGAAGTTTGTGAAGCCTCCTCCAGAAGAATTTTCCAAAAGTAACGAAACATATATCAAATTACCACCAGAAGAATTTTCTAACAGAACCGAATTATATGTGAAACTACCAGTAGACAAATTTTCCAACAGTACTGAAACGTAAGATCCACTTCCTCATGCAGACAACCATGTGATCTGAAATGTATGTTAGGAATCCTGCACATTCCTTGGTCAGGTCCAACTGCTTCTCGACTACACTTTTCAGAACAAAAGGATGACAAGCGTTGGGATCTCTGGTAGTTGTCCATGGAACCTACACTTTTGTGTACCATTAGATCAAGTTTCAAGGAAGATTGATGTTTATTTGCCTGTCTTTTTATATATTTGTAGGTTCATATTTGATTTGGGGAGCAATATGCCTCCATTGCAATTGCAATTTCAAATTGTATGTAAAATTCAAATTCAGTCATTAATGACTGTAGTTCATCCTCTGATTTTTAGGATTCTTCCGCATTTAAGACTAGAGTTGGATCTCCTCCTATGAGGATTCTTCTTTGTACAATAAAGACAAGAAACATGACCTACAATTTTTGAGCATTCTTTCTTGGACGAGGATCAGGTTTCAGCAACTCGTTTGAAAGCCCAAATTGATTGAAGTTTTGGAGTTCTCTAAACTTTTGGTTCAAGCAAATGAATTGATCCATTTATATAATTGTTTGTGGCGATTTGTTTCAATCTCAAATTTGGAACGAGATCTGCAGTTAAGTTGTTGCACCCCAGACACATCCTGGTGCTCAGATCAGTTGAATGGAAAATGAGCATTAAGTTTCCAAATTCTCTCTTGTTAGCTGCAGATTTTCTCATTCACAATTGAAGGCTCATTTCAACAAGATCAATGAGTGCAAATTGTGTTTGAACATGCAAGAAGTATTGTTTAAGTTCCTTGGGACTAACTATTTTTTGGAGTAAGATTCCTTACCACCCATTTCTATTCCAACTTTTTCTTTATAGCAGCTCATATGTAAAGGTCTAACCCGTTAAATAGCATAAGAAATCTCTTCAGGAGTGATTGAATTGTAGTTTTGAGGATTATGTGACAAATATATTTGACATGTTCGCCTTTCAGTGCTGGATGTAATATCAAGAATTAGCCAAAAGCTAATCTGGAGGGAAATTTTATATACGAAACTAAACCATATTGACACGCGAGGCTATTTTTGCCATGGCCTTTGCTAAGAATGGACATTTTCTTAAAAGTTTTAAGTTGTTGTACATACTTAATATATATATATTTTTATTCTCAACAGTTATATAGCTCTATTTTACATAAAGTACTATAGTTAATGTTTATGTTCTGATCCTTCTGATACCAGATCCTTGCTGATGTTTACATAGATAAAACTTACAAAGATCTGTAAAGTTCTACAAGCTTAAAAACCACTCTGGTTGAAAGGGTTTTTGGGGCACTAGTTCACTTTTTCTTAGTAGCTGGAAAACATTATTCAAGTACCCAATGTTATCTTGTCAATTAAATGTATGGTTAAACTACATGGTATTTGATAAGTAGGAGATATTTTCCACTAGTCAAATTGTGATTTGTTATAAGGATTCAATTGTGTAGTTTTTGAGTCAAACTCATTGACCCATGTTTCATGAGTTGTGGTTCACAAGAACCTAGCTCTCATGAGAATGAATGGAACACTTAGCACTCATTGCATCTAGGTGATGTTCACAGAGGTGAAGCACCAAGACTTCTCGAGAGGTCACTCATCCCAGTACTACTCCAACTCGAGTGCGCTTAACTACGAAGTTTCTTCCATGGTTAAACTCACTCTGCTTGCAGCTCCATTGGCAAAACCTTCAGCTAGTGTTGTGCCTTACAAACCATTCATTAGAAAGCCCCTTAAGCTCACCAATAGATAAGTAGGAGATGTTTTCCACGAGTCAAATTGTGATATTGCTATTAGGATTCAACTGTGTAGTTTTTGAGTCAAACTCATTGACCCATGTTTCATGAGTAGTGGTTCACAAGAACCCATCTCTCATGAGAATGAATGGAACAATTAGCACTCATTGCATTTAGGTGATGCTCACAGAAGTGAAGTAGCGAGACTTCCCTGGAGGTTGCACATCCCCGTACTACTCCAGCTCGAGCATGCGTAACTACAAAGTTTCCTCCATGGTTAAACCCACTCTGCTTGCAACCCCATTTGCAAAACCTTCAACAAGTGTTGTGCCTTGTAAACCATTCGTTAGAAAGCCCCTTAAGCTCATCAATTGATAAATAGGAAATATTTTCCACAACAAGTCAAATTGTGATATTGCTATCAGGATTCAACTGTGTAGTTTTTGAGCCAAACTCATTACGCATGTTTCATGAGTAGTGGTTCACAAGAACCCATCTCTCATGAGAATGAATGGAACACTTAACACTCATTGCATTTAGGTGATGCTCACAAAGGTGAAGCACATGGTATTTTCTTACACAAAAATATTAACATATAGACTTACATGGTTGCAAAAAAAATTGTAGTATACATTTATCAAGGACATAAATGCAGGGCTAACATGTGGCGTATGAAGCATCCATGGCTGCAAACAATTGTAGACCTGATGATAATAGTCATTACATTTACATTACGAAGATTAATTCACGTCACATATTCCTTAAGCCCCCTACTTCCCAAAAATCCGAAGAGTATAATTGCCTGTAATATACATTTATCAAGGACATAAATGCAGAGCTAACAAGTGGAGTATTGATAAAAATCTATAGGGCAGTTTCATTGTAAGGCAGCCATGGTTGTAAACAATTACAGACTTGATGATCATGGTCATTATATTTACATTATGAAACTTAATTTACATTGCATATTCCTTAAGCCCCTTCCAAAAAATCCGAAGAGTATAGTTGCCTAAGTGTTGATTTCATCAAGCATTGAACTTTCCAATGGCTACCTATTCCTCTTGCCTCTTTAGTACACATTTCCTTGCATTCTTGATTCCAAATTCTGAAGCTTATCCTTTGCTAAGTGTTTCATTTGTTGGTTTGTCGAGTCATCAGTGGTTCTCTTATTCCTCTCTCTTTAAGCATCCCTTCTGCGGTCTTCTCAATCCTCAACCCTCAACCCCCAAAGCTTGAAATGCTTTGTTGGATTTTCAAACTTCTCCATCCATTCATTTCTTGTCAGACATGTCCCTATCTATCCTCAAAAGTACAACGCCCTCATTCGGAGTTGGGAGTTTCAATCTCCCCTTTACCACTTTTGACATCTGTCAAGCAATATCTCCAATCCTCAATCCCTAGCAGTTGTCTTCCTCTTCAAATTCTTCTTTTGGACTTTCCCTAGCCTCAATGCCTTTCCATCCATATGTTGTTGACGTCCCCCTATGATGATGCCATCCATCACAAGGCAATCTAGTCCAAGCATTAATGGATCATTTATGCTTGATGCTTGACAAAGAAGAAACCAAAAGAGGTAGATTTCAAGATTTTTTCAGAACTCATGAGTTTTGGAACCTCTATTGGCCCTCAACAAGGTTCTCGAAACCATCCAAGAGGCCAACAAGCTTGAAGAAAAGAGAGAAAAGTGGGCAAGAAAGAAGAAAAGTTAAGTTTTCAATAACTTTAAGAGGCTTTGAAACCTTTGTTGGCACCAAGGTTCTCAAAACTTTGTTGAGCACTAACAAGGTTCTTAAAACTAGTTCATACATTGACAAATTTTGTTGATGTGTGTTGAAGCTGTATATTTTTTGCTAAGGATTAGTCTTCAAGAAGTTAGAGCAAAAATAATTATGTTGTGTTTCTTCAAGGTGGTTCTAGAACTTGTGTTGGGCATTGACAAAGTTCTCAGAAAGATGTTAGGTGTTAACAAGGTTATCAAAAGGTGTCATTTCAACACCAGTATCAAACCATGAGAGAACCAAAGGAAGAGGGAAAGAAGAAAAAGGAAGATTAGATTGCTAAGGTTTCAAAAGGCTCTGAAACCTCCTCTAGCTACTAACAAGGTTCTCAAACACTTTGTTGGGCATTGACAAGGTTTTCAAAACTAGGTTGCTTACTATTGCTAATTATTGATGGATGACAAGGTCTTACTACGTAATGTGGCTTCTTCCACCTACCACTTTGCAATGCCATTAATGTTTGCAACTATTGAATCTTGATAAAGGGAAGCTCTAGAAAATGATTTCAATGTGTCTATGCACGAATCCATGGAGGAAAAGACAACACCCTGTTTTATTCAATGCAACAAACATCCTTTTGTCACAACACCATCTCCATGTTGTTGTATTGTATTTCGTGTGCAATTTTCCTCCCTACTACTCTCAAACCGACAAGTCATCAATGCCTAGTCATGGCTAGAGTACTAGAAGAATGCTCTTTTATGCTTCTAGGTTGCACTAATCAAATTTTGCAATGACACTTGTCACCTACACATTGGTGGGATTCATGACTAAGGTCTCCTATGAATTGGTGACATCTTGCATACCTTCCTTCAGAGATATTTTGTTAAGCCATTCAAGTTTGCAAAGTAGTTCCTTCTCAGTTTGGACCAAAGACTTGCAAATTATTTAATTTTCTATAAAATATAACTGGATTTATGCCTTTGAATGAAAATTGTATTTCACCTCTTCTCACCTTTTTCTCACTATGCGAATTTTTTTGTCTTTATGTTTCTATGCTTTCTATATAGGTCTATTTGCAAGGACTAGTTGTGGATCTCTTGTTCCCTCTTAGTCAAATTCCTTACCTTCACGCTCTCTTCAAGATTTGTGAAACAACCTATGTGAGTTCCTTTGGCAGCTTTGATTAATTATTTGTGCTATTGTGCGCAAAAGGAGAAACTCATTTATATCTAGGTCCATCACCACCCTTTCCTTTTCATGCATTCCATCTATCCCTTTTCCTTGGCAAATTAGTAAAATACAATTAGATATCGAGAATAATTTATGTTAGGCTGGTTCAATGCCCAACATCTAGTGGTTTGATCTTAGCTACAAGGTTTGCACCTTGAGATCATTCCCATTGTGTCATTTTAATGCTAAACTAGTTCCAATAGGGTCCACTTTTAAGTGAACAATTTTCGATACATCCAATGGAATATAGGTTTAATGAGCCTTATTGCATTATGTTGAGAAGATTTATGTGTTTCTTAGTAGGTTACAATAATTGAATACATCATACAAGCACCAAACAACTTTGCAATCAATTCTCCACGGTTACTTTTGGACTTTGCTACTACATACTTAGTTGTCTGGATTGAGTTGATCAATTTGCCCTTATTTGAAGCATTTTAAATGAAATTTGCAACCTCCATGAATGCTTCAATACAACTGAAAATATATCTTATTTCCTTCCATTATGCCAAAAAAATGGTTTCTATACCTTGCCACCAGTCATATTGAACTATAATTACTCTTGATTTTATCCTAAATGACCCTGCTACAAGAAATTATCAACATTTCCCTAATGCTTGCCTCCCTTCCACCATTGCTCATCCTTCTTAGTAACTTCTCCATGCTTATCATTAACTCCAAGAAGCCTTTTTTGTGCCCACTAACACTTTTATTCTTCCAAACATCCCCAAAATATGAACATGAAATATATTGTAGAACTCTCTGAACCATGCTAGAAGGTACCATGACCATCATATGCATGCACACACAAGTGACAATTACATTACCACTAAAGTCCCTTTTTAACTTAACCGACATAACTTAAAACTTCTGCATAAAATATAAAACCAATTCCTTGATAAAATTTTATCCACAAATAAGATAAATCCAAAAGCCCAAAATAAAATATGAAAGTCTCAATATAGTAAAATCCCATTAAAAATAAATCGACTAGACAA
Organism: Thuja plicata; assembly: GCA_018584345.1. Lineage (NCBI taxonomy): Eukaryota > Viridiplantae > Streptophyta > Pinopsida > Cupressales > Cupressaceae > Thuja > Thuja plicata. The sequence continues at coordinate 5,800,859 of MU223224.1, read as the reverse complement.
TTATGCCCAGACACATGAACTCACTACACTATACACCTTGGAAACAAACAACTACAATTGGTTAATTACCACATAGGATTACACATAACATGAGCAATTGAACCAAACATAACATTCATGGTTGTATGTTGCCTCATTGCAATCGACGGGTATAAGCATCTCAAGGAAAATTGTCGTCCTAAAGTTGGAATGACAATTCTGGCTAATGTATTTTGGCCCCATGACCATGTCCTTATTTAACCACCGTCGGGGTTATTATGAATGTATCTTTTGGGCACACTCATCCTTGCCAATTCAGGGGAAGTCAATGCCCGATACATGTCCACGTTAATATAATAGTCGAAGCACATGTGCGTGTATAATATCAAACAGTGAAGGGGATTGAGACATCGTGTGGACCTCACAAGTGAGTAACTACGACTTCATCCTGATTCGAACAAACACATCAGACAAGATCTATAAAACAGTAATATAATCATAACCATGAATAACCATCTAACTCATAACATAAAATTAAACATCATCAGGTATCACTGAAAATATGTATACTAATCAACTAACATGTACATCTCATCACATATTCTCTAAATTATCAAATCTCTAACACAGACATATCATTGATCTCTTGAACATAAAGCATATGAGAACTAATACATTCATCCATATCACAGAAAATAATATACATGGTCACAAAATATAAGAGTATGTTAGTCTCGAAACCAAACCATCACAGTGAAATATAAATGTGTCCAATCATCGTCATACAACATCATGACATCACTGACATACACATCATGCATATATGATCACTATGGAATCACCTAAATAACCAATTGCTCACATCAGCAATGGCATCATGTGGACAAAAGAATAAATTAGTAATCGAGAGTACCACACACACATATATATCAAGGGTCTAGCTCAGATCAAAATAGTAAACACATAACAAAATGCCTAATGGTAGGCACTACATCCTCCCCCCAAGGGTTGGGTTTACTCCTGGAAGCCCAAACACAAATAGGGGTATAACTCTCTGAGCCGCGCAACATCCTCCCAAGTGGCGCAGGTCTCATTGTTCGGGTCCCACTGGACCCTTACCTTCTCTATGTCTCGACCCCTGAGGGTCAACCTCTGGTGCTGAATGATGTGAACAGGATCCAAAGAAACTTTCCCATCCTCGAGTTGCAAGGCACCCCAATCAAGAAAATGGGTCACATTAGGTATATACTGCCTAAGAATATATATCTTAAATGCATCATGGATGTGGGATAGGCTAGGTGGCAATGCCAAGTAGTAAGCAACTAGACCGATCCTCTCTAGAATCTCAAGGGGTCCCATAAAACATGGAGCAAGCTTAGAGCCCTTCGCATAACGGATGGGGCTCTTCTGCAGACGTACTCTCAAAAACACCTGATCTCTAATTGAAAATTGGTTATCCACTCGATTAGCATCAACATACTTCTTTTGTCGATCATGTGCTACTACAAGGTGCTCATGAATTTGAACAACATGTTGCTCCATCTCTACACCTAGCACTACACAGTCCTCTAAACGATCCTAACTCAGGGGAGTACAACATGGTCTCCCATATAATGCTTGGAATGGTGACATACCAAGAGAACGACGATACCCATTATTATATGCAAACTACACTAGGTACAGGGAGTCCTCCCTACGACACTGCTGGTCCATCACACACATACGTAGCATATCCTCCAAAACTCGATTAACCCTCTCCATCTGACCATCTATCTATGGGTGGTAGGATGAACTAAAGTTTATCTGTGTGCCCAACACATGCTGAAGTGATTTCCACATTTTTGAAGTGAACATCAAGTCCCTATCAAAGATGATCTTCTGAGGTATACCTTGTAATCTAACTACGTCCTCCATAAATACCTGAGCCACGACCGATGCAATATATGTGGATCTCATTGGAGAAAAGTGAGCTACCTTGGACATTTTTTTCCACTGTGACCATGATGGCATCATGACGACGTGATGACATAGGCAACCCAACAATGAAATCAATGGATATCGTGTCCCATTTCCATTCAAGAATCACATGTTGTAAAAGACCTGCAGGATGCTAGTGCTCAACCTTAACTCTTTGATACTCAAGACATCTGGCCACAAAATCTACAATATCTTTCCTCATACCAGCCCAGAAGTATAGTTTTCTAAGGTGAACGTGCATCTTCTTAACATCAGGATGTTTTAAATAAGGTGCACTGTGTGATTCATACAGAACCAAAGCACACAAGTCACCTATTGAAGGCACACAAATCTAACCATCATGCCACAAAAGTCAATATGTCTCCAAGGAAAATCTGACAAATTGACCCTCTAAAGCCCTGCTTGACTCCAACTCTGCTCTCACCTCCAGGTACAATGGGTCAGTAGGAAGGGCCTCAAGGATACGTCCACGCAAATCAACACTAAGAGTCAAAACTGGTACCTCATGTCTTCTCCTACTCAGGGCATCTGCAACCACATTCTCCTTGCCCTTGATGTAATGTACATCAAAATCATACTCACAAAGGAACTCCATCCAACGACGTTAGCGGGCATTTATGTTCGGTTAAGTAAAAATATACTGCAAATTACGGTGATCGATGTTCAACTCAAATAGATGTCCCAATAAGAAATGTCTCCAATGTGTGAGCGCATGTACTATTGTCGCTAACTCCAAGTCATGGTGGGGTAGTTCAACTCATAGTACTTGAGATTACAGGACTCGTATGCTACAACACATCCCTCTTGCATGAGCACTGTTCCAATACCCTCCAATGATGCATATGTGCATACCACAGAATCACCAAAAGGATCTGACACTACTATCAACTCAAACAGATGTCCCAATAAGAAATGTCTCCAATGTGTGAGCGCATGTACTATTGTTGCTAACTCCAAGTCATGGTGGGGTAGTTCAACTCATAGTCCTTGAGATTACAGGACTCGTATGCTACAACACATCCCTCCTGCATGAGCACTACTCCAATACCCTCCAATGATGCATATGTGCATACCACAGAATCACCAAACGGATCTGACACTGCTAGAATAGGCACACTTGTTAAGTGCTCCTTAAGAGCTTGGAATGTTGACACACTACTCTGACCATACAAATTTCTTCCCTTTCCTCTGAAGAGAAGTGATCGGGTGTGCAAACCAAGAAAAGTCCTTCACAAATCGGTGGTAGTACCCCACCAATACGAAGATATCATCAAGGAAACCAACACAAGTCAATCCAAATATTGTTGAAAAACACCATTCCAGGCTTACGAATACCAAAGGAGCATTGGTCAACCCAAATAGGATGACCACGAACTCATAGTATCCATAGCGTGTACGAAAAGCAGTACGATGGATATCATCCTCATGTATACACAACTGATGGTATCCCAAACCAATTTTAGAGAAAACCCTAACACCCTTCATCTGATCAAATAAGTCATCTATCCTCGACAAACGATACTTATTCTTTAGTGCCACCTTAATAAGTTGTCGATAATCAATGCACAATCGGACATAACCATCCTTCTTCACAATAATAATTGGTGCATCCCAAGATGAGACACTAGGATGAATATGGCCCTTGGCCAACAACTCCTCCAGCTGTAACCTGAGCTCACTCAACTCTTGGGTGGTCATGCGGTAAGGTGCTTGGGAAATAGGTTCTGCTCTAGGTATAAGCTCAATACGAAAATCAATGTCGTGCTTAGGCGGGATACCTGGAATCTCACTGGGAAAGAAATCTGCATATTCTCAAAGAAGTGGGTGATCATCAAGAGATGCTCCCTAACATTCACCCTCCTCCAAATCTCTCTGCATGACTGAGATTGTACAAAGGGAGATGGGTCTCTGAATCCCAACAAGCTCTACACTCTTCCCTAAATTATCCACATTGTACCAGCTTTCGCCAACAATCAATGCAAGCCTGATGAGAGGCTAACCAATCCATGCCCAATAGAACACCATAAGACCCCAAGGGTAATACACAAAGGTCAATCGTGGTGAAAAAAGTTCCCAAATCCAACTCACATTCGCTCACTGTGGAATCTATCGCCACCTTATAACTCGTGACTAACTCCACTTGCCACCTATCCACTTGTTTCGATGTCATTAGCTGGTACCATTCCACAAGAGAAGGAGATATAAAGGAGTCGGATGCACCAGAATCAAATAAAACAAAAATAGTGTTCCCACGCAAAACACTTGTAGTCTCTTGAATGGTACCCTGATGCTCAGCCTGGTAGTTGTCCATCGCTACAAATAACCTGTGAGATCTGCCTACATCTCCCACAAAGAGCTCAGAAGTAGGATGTGTTTGTCTCAATCCAAATGTTGTCCTCTGGGGACAACGTGCAACTATATGTCCATACTGACTGCAAGCGAAACACCCACAGTCTCGAAAAATAGGTCATGTTGAGGGTGCACTGGAATGATGTAAGATGGCCCTATATGAACCCTGTGGCACACTCTGAGTCTGTCGGCTATGGTCAGTCTGTTGTCGATGGCGATGCTAATCATGTCCCTTCTTACTAGGAGCCTTAACACTACGTCGACTTTACTGGCTATGGAATGATCTATGTCCCTATTGTTGTTGTCCTTCCCTGGGAGGTGCAGGTGGTGCTTTGGGTGCACTGTATTGTGTCTAAGTACTCTTTACACTAGAGCCGGTGATAGGTGCACCTCTAGCGTCAGCTACTGCCTGTCTATCGATCAATAAATTATCTTCTGCCAACCTTCATGAAACTCACCCGCCCTCTTCTATCTATAGTGGTCAAATAAGAATCGAGCTTCGAACCTGTCAAGAAAGAGCTTTCATGAAATAGTGGCATTATCAATATTGAACTTCTGCTCCTCAATATGCCACCAAGTAGATGCAAAACCTCTAAGGTGCATGATGGCGCACTATGCCTTCGTATTACTTCTATATGGGTGCATGGAAAAGCATCAATTCAAATCAATAAGTCATGTTTCCGCTTTTGTACCACTGCTCTATCCGTCAAAGGTAGGAGGGTTGGACCTCATCAAGTCCCTCTTATGTGTAGCTAAGAGGGTATCCTCATTCTCCTCTCCATGACCCCTCCTATGCACCACTCTCGATCCTCTAGGGATGCGAGACCGTTCTCGCTCAACATGGGTACTCTGTTGTTCTTGGGACCCCTCATGTTGAGACTCTTTGTGCTTGGGAACCAATCATGCTAATATCTCCTCAACTAGATTAACCACTTGTGGTTACCCTTGTCCATCATTCTTGTTAACCCTGGGTTCCTATTGTTGTTCATTATCTTGATGACTTTCATGTTTCTCTTCCACTCGAGAATTAAGTCTAGTTCCCACACAGGGTACACCAACTCAACCCTTGCCTCGGTTATCCTGTCTTGTGTTTGCGAGATACATCCTTTCAGATCAAACAAAGGTTCATTAGTACCTTGCAAACCATCTTCCCATATAGCTCAAATACAAGAAATGTTACATCAACAAAACAATGAAGCATCATATAGTGGGGTCATTAATCCAAAGCTCCCAATGTTTGAGCCTGGGCTTTGATACTAGATGCCATACCCCATTTGAGACCCCTTGGGAAAACAATGTACTAAACAAACACAACATTTTTTTGTTTACAAGCATAATTACCTACATTAGTAGCATGAATACAACCATAAAACACATCACAAGGTATTGTCCTAAGAATGTGATAGCATCAAAACACTTGGAAGAATAAAGAGTATCCAAATCTATAATTCATTTTTGCCTAGACCCTGAGGAACATCTCTCAGTTTCATATGCGCTAGAAAGTATGTGCTATTATGCTTCAATTATGGATGCGCAACATAATTTAACATATGCGCTACTAAAACATGCATATGCGCGAAAAGATGTTGCATATACACTAAAAGAATTGTCAAATGCACTAATCTTTTTTTTGGGCCAAAAACTTCACAAGAAATGTTGTTTTTGAGGTCAAAACTCCCAGTTAAGGTCATAAAAGGGTCACAATTAACTCCCTAGAATGCATCAAAGACCAATAAGGAGGTCTCAAACACCACAATCAAGGCTACGAGGCATGAATACTACAATAATAATCAAATATGCCATAACATATACCATCATAACATGTCTACATATTTCATTTTACCATGTTATCACCATAAACTTGATATGCAAGCAAAATAACCATATGTATCAGCGCTACTACTATGAGAATGGAACACATCTAAAAGTTCCAAAATGAAATCATGTCATACAATACAAGAGATCAATTAAGGATACGATGTAATGAATCTTGAGTCCAAAGAAGGTTTTTCACTATTAATTGGGACCGCTCGATACTTGTATATTGGTTCCCAACAATAGTTGGTCATGCCACCCGGCCACGAGGAACCCTCAAGTCCTCTCCCACCGTGTTCATAGAGATAACCATGTGGCCCACACATCACAAGCAATATTCACATACGAGTATGCACACACGAAGGTCCACGACACAATGCACGCCACAAACCATATTCACACTGACCTCCAAATACAACCTACGCACACAACCAAGTGGATTACAAGCATAGATAGGTTTGAAACCACAAGCACACTCACATGACTCACTATCACAAGGCCACTAACTCACAAAACCAAGGGGATACTAGGTCCAAACATGGGAGTGTCATTGCATGTTTGTCTGGCCCATGCGGCGTCAAATGATCCTCTCGTAGAGACGAGGTGCTTGACATGCTGGAACATGCTAAAACTTCTCCACTACGTCATTGGTTAGTGGGAGCCCAAGGTACGTAAGAGGTATCTAAGGTCGATCACTCTCCAAGCCTACTCAAACATGATCGGCATCGTCCAAGCCAACACAATTAGTATTACTCTTTCTTAGTTAAATGATTTAACCCCATCATTTATTATAATTAAAGTTATCACTTGATTAACACTCTTCAGTGGGTTAACCTGGTGGCCCCTTTGTGCCTCGATCCCCCCATTGGAGAGCCACTCAAGTTCATGGTTGGCATAACACCCACTCACACACACATAGGGCACAAAAGAGGTCTACCCATATCATTACAAACATGACGGTTTTTTGGATTGTCTCATGGCAAAGTACAACTCTCTCAACCATGCTAGAAGGTACCACACACACACACGTGCCAATTACATTTCCACTTACAACTCATGCACACACAAAACTCCATCAAGGGGTGAGATTCCAATTTGGGGCATACAAAAGGTTGTTATTTCCATCACAACTTCATAAACAAAGTATTCACATACAAGAATATCACCCAAAAGCACAACAAGACTTTGAGCCCGAATATAGCATCCTAAGGCCAATTTTCACCAAAATTTCAACTTTTGAATGTGATGAAAGTCTGATAACCGATTTGTCCCCATGCACAATAGATGCCAAAAATGCAATTATTTCCACAATAAACCCCAATATGGAAGCCCCAGCCTAAAAAATGTTCAATCCCTCATAGCAAAGAAAATTGCATTCAAATGGAACAAGCACTCACAAATCTCAATCATATAAATCAAAACTTCTCCATAAAGCTCAGATTTAATCAACAAAAGCATATTCCACCATTTAAAAGAAATTTAAACTAAGATTTGAGCAAGAGGATTCAAACATACCTTTCAATGGCCAAAAACCCTCAAAAGACTAAGATCTTGCAAATTCCTCCACCAAAGGACTTGAAATTTTGAAGGAACGGAGAAAATGCACCAAGGAATTAAAAAATCCAATGCACACAAAATTACTACCAACAAAAATATGTGTGTGTGTGTGTGCACGCGTGCGTGTGTGAACAAATATAAAAGGCAAATATAAGTTCAAGCAGTGTGTGCTACATGATGTTTGGTACAGACAGGTTATGAGCAAGTTGCAGAGGTTCCTAATTGGATCTTCTGCAAACAAGTTGTGTTGAAATTTGATCTTAACAACTAAACTCATGCATATGTAGATGCAACCTTCTCACTTCATATTTTTGTTTTACTTGGCAATGAGTCATCATGTTGTAAAGCCTTTGTTGTAATACCGACTATGAGCCCACTTGCAGTGAGTATTTTGGCACTGAGACACCCTTTTCTAAAAATCACCTTAACTGGTGTCACCTAAACTGGTGTTTTTATTCATGAGAATTAGCTTCTCTGTGGTTTTTCCCACATTGGGTTTTCCACTTAAAAATATAGTGTTCATTGTGTATGATTCATTGTGTGTGCTTATTCATGATGACATTTGAATTGGTTAAGTGGTTAATGAATTAATCTACTGGATCTGGATCTGTGAAATTGATAAAGGTTTTAATCTACAACTAATTCATCCCCCTTCTCAGTTGTTTGGGACATTCAACATAAGATAGGCACTGTGACTAGCTATCTTATCACCAATCATAAATTAGTCCTGCTAGGAAACTCAAAAGGGCGACAGTAAATTGCCTAGGCTAAGTAAGCCCACGAGACACAACATTCACATCATGGCAACTTGCCCCTTATCCCACACATGACAGGTTTAACCAACTATGACCAATTCCATCCCTTGGGGTGGTGTACTTAGTTTGGGGGAGATAGTAAACCACTTCACCCTAGCTTACTTCCTCCATCATTACATTTGATTGATTATGGGATAAATAAACAGAATGTATTAAGTACTTAGAAATCAATATCTATAAATGAACATAGGCATTTTGATTCCATAAAGTATTAATCATTCATACCAAATTACAGATATAATGTTCAAATTCTCTATGTTTGCAAAGATTGTTGTAAGTTAGTTCTGATTCCTTCGATGCCCCCTTGAATGCTAATCCCCGATACTTATACCCTTCCCTTGTAATGGAAGAGTCACGCCTCTTCAATGAATGGACACTAGAAATAAATGACATTTGTTAATTAATATTTTAAATGTGCTTCTTAATCACACCTTTTGAGGATTAGACTTCCTTCTAATTGTAATCACTCCTTTTAGTAGTAATTATTGTTTTAGCCCTCACTTTAAACATATCAAGGATTACTGTCAAGAATTTAATGTTTGTTGAGATTCTTCATGTTGCATTCATCGTTATTCATAGTCGTTGTTGTTGCCTTCACTGTTTGTAATTCATAAAGTAGGCAATGTAAATGCTAAAATGTAAAGGTTGATCCATCAAAGTATAATCATGGGATCACTTGGTTAATCAAGTCACACTCTTATTTGTTTGACAGTTTGACTTGAACAGGATACACATGAAGTGGTTCTTAATTGTTTAATGGAGAGAGAGTGTTGTCCTTAGGCCTAAAGCCAACCTGACACAAATCACAATCCTCTAAAGAAGCAAACAAAGTAATGAAGAAACCTTTAGTACAAGGGAATAACTCAATCTTACCAGACACAATAAGCTTCCAAGAAGTGAGGACCTAGCTCTCCGAATCCAGAAGAGAATGTCAAAGACTAGTGAAAAGACACACGGAACCTCATCCTTGGTAGAAGTCCTCATTTTCAGCTAGCTTTGTATTGTAGATAATCACAGGACAAGCTTGGCACAAGGAAGAGATTAGTTCGCTCGTAGAGGGAAAACAAGTCTAAACTTGGTGGCTTGAGCAAAATTGTGAGTCCTAATAGAAGATCTATGCACCAAAGGAGGGCCAAATACAATGAGGGAGCTAACACCAGCCTTAGGGATGACCGCAATAGAGACACCTTGTATAGGAACAAGAAAGACATCCATAGAAATTACCAAAAAAATAGGAGCCACTACCCCTTGCAGATGCAAAGAAGACCCAATAGCTAGAGATTAGGATTTATCAAGCTGCAACATAGATTAGGGATTTTTTGGAGCTGCAACAACTGGTGGTACTACGTAGGAAGAAACTGGGGCTTTAATAGAGGACTTAGGGGGGCATAATTTTGTAAAAGAGACCTCTAGCCAGGAACAAGAGACACACAAGTAATTGTGAGAGTGTGGGTTGGAGTAGCTCAAACGTTTATTTCAAAATTAATTCACTTTCTAGAAGCTCTACTTTGTTATGTTTGCTACAGTCACTAAGTTGACCTAATGTAATATGAATAAATTGCTACTTTAAATTCTCCCAATTTGAAAGAGGCACTTGATTTTAACTTTTCATAAGTAGATCATAAATTCATTTTAAAGTAGACAAGTTAATTTCATTGATGACAAGGTGCAAGATGACTCAAATTTTGCAATTTGATTAAGTAGTGTTCCAATGTTAACTACAAGTATATTGTGAATTGTAATTTTCAATGCCATGACATGATGCTAGTATGACATTATGATTTAATTTTACTAAGTATTATAACCTCTTCTTTTAACTATTATTTTTAACCAAAACATTTTAAGAAAACTTAAAATAAAACAACCAATATCATAAAAATCCTACCCAAATAACTAATTACTAATTTTCTATCATTAAAATTAATATATTATGATAAGATCAAGCTTCGCATATATCACCATCCCATAAATTAGTAATAACTAAAATATATTATTGATAAATAAAACATACCCAACATAATAATGAAGGATTAGAGAAACACTGTAAATAATTAAATTGCTAAGAGTAGATCAAATCTCTTGTCAAAGATATGATATGCACAATACACATGTACTCCAAGTTCTTTAGAATGAATTTGCAACTTACTTAAAAATGTAAGCACCTTATTGAACATTGATTTAGATCACAATAGGGATGGAGTGAATAAATTATAGAATTAAAAACAAAAATAAACATGCTAGGTGGTAGTAGATAGGGATGACAAGAAGTTGAATGCTATACATGAAAATGGCTATCCCCCCTCATAAAAGGAGGCAATTTGAATTCCAAAGGAAGCATTGTACATTGTCCTTAGGTACTACATATGGAGCTTTTGTGAAGGATTTGTGGAATAATTGTGTTAAGTGTAAAGGGGAGGTGAGAGTCATAAGAGATTGTAGAAATAAGGTATATCCAAGTAATTTTAAGAAGAGGCACACAAAAAGATTTTAAGGTATGAAAAGGGGTTTTTTATTCTTCATAGATACCATGTATAGTTGTTGTCAAGCTAGCTAAGTAGTACACATTTATTTTGTCCCTTTCTTTATAGTTATCATAAATATTTCAGAAGCCTAGTTTTACCTTAGAACCTGCTAAAATAACATTCTTTATATTTCATTGTATGGGGAGTGGGTTTAGGAATAGGTGTGTTTCTTACCAATAATTTGTTGATAAGCACCATAAAGGGTTCGTATAAGGTAACATCTCATACCACATTTCATCAATGATAATTTTATGCACTAATTTCTTACTATTGTATACAATTGACAACTATGTTGGATAATATTAAGCATATAAGTTGTATGTTTATTCGGATTGATGAATCTTATGTAAAACATAAAGCAATCATTGAAGCTCATAATAATCACTAACTAGCTTTGAGTTTACATTACAAAGAGCAAAGTGGGAGTTGCTCATATAAGGAGACACAATTTTACACTCCAAAAAGAGTTGGAAGAGAAGACAATTACATGAAAAATAGCAATATATCAAAATATAAAAAAATTGTTATTTTTTGATGTAAAAAGGTGTGGTCACTCCATTTGAAGTTTGAAATATTCACAAGTAATTATTGAAGGGGGAACATAGAAAAAGATATAATAAAGAAGAAACAAGTTGAATTTAATTGGTCTTTATCCATTCTTTGCATGTCATTGTTTCTATCAAATGTTTAGTTAGTTCGACATAGATCATACAATAAGATGAAGGCAAGTATATTCAATATAATAAATAGGTTCCCTCCCAATGATAAGGTCAAGAATAAAGTGAGAAGCTAACCAATTGAAAATGAGCTAAACATGCGTAAGATCCTAATGCAAAGAGTTAAATGATGAAGAAAAAAGATGGCATAATTTTTTTGGTTAGATTTATAGCCTTATAGATCTACTTTAATATGAAATAGGAAAAAGAGTTAATTATTGTGGGTCACAGAGTATAGTCACATGATAATATATTTAATGAGACAATTAGAAACATAGCGGAAATATGTAATAAGGCTATAAATTCTCTCTCTCTCTCT
>MU223224.1:5777455-5788654 GCA_018584345.1 Thuja plicata | reverse complement strand
CAACAATGACATCAACAAAAAACAAGTCAGATCTTCGCATTATCAAAAATTCATGAATTTACATATAATTGGTCAGCAACATGCAGGCTTACATTCTAGACATACATGCCTGCTTGCAGTTATTATCCAAATCTATCCTCTATGCTAACCTTCATGAGATTATTCTACTAAAAGCTACCAACATAAGGAACAATTACAACAATATATAGACATTCGCAACACAACCAAGTCGACCAAGAATGATCACAATCTCCAAGACGGGAAAACATAGCGTGCAAAATAGGTCAAGACCTAAATCATGAAGAACTCCACGAAGATTTGAAATGAAGCGCGCACCAAAAGGGAGGCTAGCCACGAGCCCACGATCATCGAATGATACGCCAAGAAGGTGCACAAACCAAAAAAATGGTTCACAATATCTAGAAGCTCCATCAAGTCGTGAAACGTGAAGAACAAATAGGTCTAGACCAAAATCAAGGCGATCTCCACCAAGAAGAAACATATCGAGGTACAAACCCAAATGAAGATCAAACATGATGACAAGAACATGCCACGAGGTTCGCAATAGAAAATGAGCCAACTCAGAGGAACGCTACAACAAACACACAAACTGACTAAACAAGAAAAAACTGAAAGAAAATATTTTTGGTTGATGCAGGATTGCCAAGAACCAAGGATGCTCCTGCATATATATATATATATATATAGTTTACAATATTGATGTATTTATACTATAATAATCATATAAGTTTAAATTTATACAATCGTATTATAAGAGTATTTATATTTTGCATTGGTTGTATTCTAACTTTGTACTATTAATTGATGACATGGTAATAAATAAGAATTATGTAATCTCACCAATGCAACTATGAATTTTATTGGCTTGAGGCTATGAATATAAATCTCTACTTTAAAACACTAGTACTCTAATTTAAATAAGAATCTCAATAAGTTATCTAACTAAATTTTCTAAACTATGCTTTATAAACAAGGATAGAAAAACAAATTTGGAAAACGTTTGGAACATGAGTTGGGGACAACGATTCCTAAGTGAATGGGACCAAAGAAACAAAACAATGTAGTGACTTGTATGACAAGACATGTTGAATTAATAATCTATAAACAAGGTCTTACCACAATCCATGTCATAATAAAAAACAAGTCAAAAAATTACTTAGCATGTGATTCTAGGTGCAACTAAATGATATGCATGACCATTCTTGATTACTTAATCGATGGTCTAAATGCTTATAACGTGTTTAGATGTATGCTGATATCTAGGGGATGAATACCTTGGTGGATTAGTGAAACTAACTTCCTATACCTATAAGCTATTGTGCATAGGTTAATGAATCCACCTATGTTTCAATGTGATCAAATCAATTAGTTTGAGGTGTCTGAATCTCTTAGATCAATAAGTGTTGAGATCCAATGATTACCTTCTAGACAATGCAAAATTAGATAGATCCATGACTCAAGTTCTTTTGCATCACAACTAGGTAGAGGCCAATAGTCCTTTTAAAATTTACTCCATCCTACTCTTCCTTTGGCATACACGAAATTTGAAATCCTATGTCATTTATTAATGAAGCATAGTCACAACTTCCAAATATGACAATTATTAAGAAGTTCACTTTGTAAGTAGAAGCAACTAACCATATCATAGGGTTAGTTAAATTTCACTGATGGTATGTAGGTGATAGACATTGGGATCTATCCACTCTATATGGTATAGACATGTTTTCATTGGCAGCATGCAAGCAATGGATGACATAATCTACTCATCTTAAGAGTCAAATATAGGTATTGGTGTATAACAAGGAGAGCTATTAGTGTTGTCTTGCCGATTGTATGGTATGTTTGTATATTTATAGTGAGCATTTTGCAATATAAATCCTAGTTATTGATGCCAAGTAGTTTGAGATGCTTGTCTTGCCATAACAATTAACTAAATTGAAAAGAGAAAGAGAGATGGTGTAGTGTGGAAAGTATTGGCTCTCAACTTTTCAGTTTGTTGTATTTATGTTAGAAAGGTTGTGTTAGTGTATTGGGTGATAGTAGATAATGTAGTAGATAGACTTGCATTTACTTTTTTATTATAGATGGTCATAATGTAGTTTTATGTTAATGATTTGATGTTGATATTGTACTAGCATCTAAGATTTCCTTGTTGTCATACTATTGTGGATTGGTTGGTTGGGATTCTTTTAAATGGGATTTCATAATAATAAATTAAAATATTAAAAAATAGAATATAAAATTATCATTTAATTAAGTTCAATGAATTGTCAAAGGGCATGAAATAAAGAGTTGTGACTATTGAAAGATTAAGGTGTCAACGAGAGATCATTCTATGAGAAAAAGACATCGAAGGAATCAATCAATCAATTTGATTATTCTCAAAAGACAACATTTAAGGATGAATAGTTGTGACTCTTTCAAAGGGCAAAAATCATGAAAGGTTATGACCCCCTCAAGAATAAGATATAAAAGGGAGATCGTTTTCTAGGGAGGAGATTATCATGCAAGGAATAAATAAATCATAAATTGGGAATAAAGGAAATCAATTTGAAAGTAAATTACTAAATCAATCTATTAGTAAATCAAACATCAATCATTAAATATCAAACACTAAAACATCAACCATTCAAGCATCAATTTAGAATATCAATTCACAAGATAAATTCAAAACAACAAGACATAAATTGATTAACAATCAATCAAGCATTAATCTATAATTCAATTCATCAATTCAATGCAAAATCCCAAATATACACTCAACAAAGATACAATTTAAAAAATTCATTCAAGAATTATTTGTAAGAACATTCACATTTTATTCAAGGGATTGATTGTCAATCCATCAAAAAATATTATTCAACACTAGTCTAGCAAATATAACAAGTCATTAGATTTGAATTCTAGTTAGTACTTGCGAACCACATGGGGCCTAGGTCCACAGGGTGGGCTAAGGTTTAAAAAGAGAGGGTCTTTCCTACCCTTTGGCAAGTGAGGAAACATGATCCTTTGTATTTTCATTGGACAAGGTCCGACCTCATAGGGTGAGCTAGAGTTTGGAAGGACTATGTCTTTTCCAACCTTTGACAAAGTAGAGATGAGGTACGAGGTCCTTGGTATCATCACTATTGAGTTAGGGACAAGGTCTTTTAGCTCAACATACTTGCAAGGCATTTATAAGGAACTCACAATTTGATCAACTTGGGCATTGTGTTATAATTTATTAATGAATATATTTATATTGATTGTAGGCCTAAAACTATTATATCTTGAGTGAGTTCTAGTATTTTAAAGAATATCCCCAAAAGGGGACATTACATATAAACTTAATTAATGATTGTAATTCAGAAGAAGTTGAGAATTTTATCCTAAATTGCAAGGATGAAGTCTTTCTAATATTGTGAAAATGAATTACATCTTATGATTCCTAGAAGTTAGGATTATTAGACACACCGTGATATAGGTGATGCTTAAAGAATAAGAAAGGGGTTGGATTAGTGTTCCTATTAAGTGTTTACTTTGATTGATTAATTATTACTTAAATATATTTTTTGATTGTTTAATATTGTGTTTAAGGTGAAATAGAAATCATAGTTGTACAACAATAAGAAGAAAAGAAGAGAAAGGGAAAAAGTAGTAACTAAGGGTGGTTATTTGATTTGACAAAGATACTAACGTATTCTTACCAAATAGAAGTTGATGAGGCTATCAAGCCATTAGATTTATATTTGTAAGACATTAAGTCCTATTTCTTGTTTAGATTTGATTAAATTTTCTATACTAACAGTCATCTCATGTTCAATTTTTTTATTCATATAAAGAAATATGTACTACTCAAATATTACAAATTTACCCATTATCCCATATAATTAGCATTAAAGGCTTACTCTATAATATTCCTATAGTATTAGGCCAAATTATATGATGTTGAGACAAACATTAAATATCTAAGCATTTATTTGCTTTCGATTATTGAATAACAATATCAATGGTTGTTTATTTATAATATAAATGCAAAATACAAGTATAATTTAACCAATGTCATTGTACATGTAAAAAAGGTTGTTAGCCGTAGTACTTACTTATGTTGTGTTAGTTATATTATATGTATTCCGATGGTACTTAGTTACTACCGGTCGACGGTTGGGAATCGGTGGTGATGTTTGGTCACACCCCTTCGGGCTTTATATAAGCAATGTACTTTCTTTGTGAAGGGATATGATGATAGTGACTATTGTGAATGTACTCAAGCTACGAATGATTAATGAAAGTTTTGGTATTCTCTGATCTATCTTATGTCATTTGTATTTCTTGTATAATGTCTATGCATCAGTAAACTAGTTACCCCAGCGGGTAAACATTTGGCGTCGTTGCCTAGACGTACTCGGGAAGACAAGAACTGGATGGCGTGCAGACACGATGGGCCTATTGGTTGATGAAATTAATCCAAAAGCAGACGACGCACGTACAAAACTGTATGAAGGTGAAGACAATCAGACAAGGGAGTTTAGAATCCTATTCCAGGCGACAATAGAAACCTACGTCCAACAGGAGGCATACAAAGCGGAAGTTCCAACAAGTGCAGTGTGGTCGGCGATTGAGGTTAACCCTGCAACCAATCGATTGCTAAATCACCTTCCACACCTATTGGCACAGGTATCGTTTGCACAACGCGCTCGTCTGGAGGAGATTGCCCGAGAGGAACGTCGTCAGGAAATCCTTCGTGCATATGAGGCACGGGAAAACCTTCGTCGCCAGGAGGAAGGCGATGGCAACCATAGGGGACTCTGAGATGTGAGGACCAGCCGAAGGGAAGAAAAGGACACAAAAATAAACAATTGTAATGCGAAGTCATTCAATTGACAATGTTGTAAACCGACATGAATGAATAAAACAAGTGTTCTTTAAAAGCAATGTTTTGTCTGTAGTTTTGATGCCCAATCTTTTAAATAAGGATAAGAATAAAAAGGTATCGGAGAATGAATGTGAGGCCGCACAAAAGGCTTTAATCTTCACACAAAAAATCGAACGCCAACGAAGGTTGAGGCAACTTGCCCAAGACCAACTTGTCGAAGGGTTGCCCGAAGGGGACCTCGGAAGTGGTATGGAAGGCGCACAGGCCAACGAGGAGTCGTTCACTTCGCCCAAGCATCGGAGGAAGCAAAGTAGGGAGGAGCTGCTTGAAGAAACACGACGAAGAAAGGCCTTACTTCAGGAAGAAAGAGATCAGTTCGAGAGTCTGACCCGTACACCTGGTGCGGGGAACCCAACTCAAGGAGGAGACGGTACGACCGAAGGTGCTATTAACGCACAAGTGAACCCTCCGTTTGAGCCAACGACTCCACATAGACGGTACCATCAATTACACAGGCACAAGGGCAAGTGTCATTGGTCAATACCACAAACACTAACCAAGCGAGTGTGGGTACGAGTGTTGGCACAGGCGATGTTGGAGCACAAAATCCACTGTGGGCACAGCAACCAGTCAAACCACCTATGGCGACCCACAAAGAGAAATTGTCAAAATTTCATAGCGACAGTAAGGACGATCCAGTACGGCATTGTCGTACCTGTGAAACCATCTAGCTAGCCAACGGGGTCGCTGACTAGGATGAGTGGCTCAAGCAGTTTCCTACCACATTGAGAGGAGTTGCCATTGATTGGTACTCCGACCTCGACAAAACGAAGGTGACAACTTGGGACCAACTTAAGAAGGAATTCGAGGAGTTCCGGCTCCTTAGGGACGATAACGAAATAGTCTCTGAAATCTATGGCACGAAGCAAGGCAAGAAGGAAACGATACGAGCCTACGGCCGCTAACTGAAGGAGTTAGTCAAGAAAATGGAGAGCCAGCCAACAGATGGCATAAAAAAGAGATGGTTTGTCGAAGGCTTGAATCCCAAATTACAGAGAAAAATGAAGATAGTACCCCCGACGTCGTATGACGATGGATACAACTGGGCTATGGACTTGGAAAGTGAGGAGAAGACATTGAAAAAGAAGAGAAGTAAATCCTCCTCGTTGGATGACGACACTTCAGACGAAGAAAGTAGCAGTGACGAGGGACCAAAGAAGGTCACAACACTCCAAAAAGATATGGAGAGAATGTTAAAAGAATTTAAGACAATGAAGGGGGTACCAACAAAGACGACGAATTCTGGTGTATCGAATGTAAAGAAAGTGGCCACACGAAGGGTGCCTGTCCCAAAATGGCATTCTGTGACATCTGCCAGATTATGGGACATTCTACAAAGGAATGCCCATACAATTTGAAGGTATGGAACCAGCAGGTGCTCTTCACTCAAGAGCGGTCGTCCACATCGGGAACCACAGAACAAAACAACAACGCATCTTCAGGGGGCTACCGAGGCAACCGACAAGGTGGACGAGGGAACAATAACAATTCCACTCGTAGCAGAATACAATATGGTGCAAAAGGACGCCCAATGATCCAATGTAGAGCATGCAGCAAATGGGGTCATTTTGCAAGAGACTGCAACAATAATGAAGCCCCTCAGAAGCTGTCGGTGGTGTGGCCCTGGTGACCACAAAGATGTAAATTGCCCTAAGTCAGGCGTAGGGACTAACTGGATGGTCATTGAAGAAAATACGAAAACCATATTTGCCCTCACGCAGGGACAAGCTAAGCAAGCTAGGTACCTCGATCCTCGCACCGAGAAACAAAGGATACGAGAAGCACGGGAAGAATTAGAAAAGGCCATGAAGGCCCAACAAGGAACACAAGAGGCAGCAAGGCCCTACAACCAACGAGAGGCAAAACAAAACATTCTAAGGCAGATGCTTCAACTGGAGGTATCGGTGAAAATCCAGGACCTCCTTCACACCATGCCGCATTTGGGGGCAACACTACTGGGTACACGGGCCAACCAGACCAACACCATGCACAAGGACATCCTCATTCCTAGAGGATCCGCGACGGATCCAATGTTGCTGGCCGTCAATCATGGCAGACAACCAGGCGTGGTGGAGATGGGCATTCTGGGCACCATCTTAACAAACACCATAGTTGATGGTGGATCGGGAGTAAACATCCTACCAGAAGAAACATGGAAAAAAATAGGGAAACCTACCTTGTGGCCACCAACATTTAATCTGTTGGGTGTTGATCAGGCGTATGGGATCAAGCCCCTCGGGACACTGATGGCACAACTAGTTACGGTTGTGCACCCGGTTGGGGCACAACTGTTTGTACTTAACTTCGTCGTCATTCCAGTCAAGCAGAAGGGTTACGACGCCATCCTAGGGCAAGGGTGGCTAGTGACAGCCAAGGCAAACCATAACTAGAAACGAAATACCCTTTCAATGGAGAGTGGAGGCAAGAAATTTACAATCGACCTCCGAACTCAGTTGGTGAGTGAAGAACTCGCCTTTTCTTCAGGGTCAAAATCTGAAGGAGAAATGACTGACGGGACAAAGGAAGGCACGGAATGGAACCAAATGAGGAAGGCATACTAAACCTAGACGAATGCTTAGATGATGATATGAATTCACTGAACGAACTTCTCCATTGGCAAATGGAGGATTACGAGATATTTACACCCTCATGCAATGTATTAAGCATCGATGTATTAAACATTGAGGAGGAATCGGAAAAATTTCCCCCAGAGTACGGGGAATATAAGGAAGGGAATGTTGCAATTGATAAGAGCACCAACACACCAGTTTGGTGACCAAAATCCCAAGAGGTACGAGGAACCGTCGATGAAACCTCTGAATCTTGGCACGGAAGCAGAAGCGAAAGTCATCCTGGTAGGGGATGATTGGAACCCATTTTTAAAAGCCGTGACATTTAAAATCTTTACTGAATACAAAGATGTATTCACGTAGACATACAAGGACTTGAAGGGAGTCCCACCCGAACTGTGCGTTCACCGTATTCCGTTGGTACTGGGTGTAGTACCAGTACGGCAACGGTCGTACCAGACCAGATGAACAAAAGCTATGTCACCAGGGTGAAAGATGAAATCGAACGAATGCTCGAAGCTGAGATTATCTTCAAGGTGCAAAATAGTGAATGGGTATCCCCCATCTTGATCTCTCTCAAGGAGGGAAACCAGATCCAGATTTGTGTTGACTTCCGATGCCTGAACGCAGTTACTATCAAAGACCCATTTCCCATTTTGTTTACAAATTCTATCCTCGAGGAGGTGGCTGGCCATGTAATCTATTCATTCATGGACATATTTTCTGCTTACAATCATATATCAATAGCAGAAGAGGATAAACTGAAAACAACCTTTGTGGTGGAAGACGGAGTATATGCCTACAACTGAATGTCATTCGGTCTTTGTAACGCACTAGCCACATTCCAGAGAATAATCCTCCATATATTCGATAAGATGTCCGTCGGTAACTTTAAGGCCTTCCTCGACGATTGGTCCATCTACAGTGGGGAGGAGACACATCTGAAGGCCCTACGTGAATGCATGGACAGGTGCCAAGGGCACGACTGGCACTCGACCCAAAAAAATGTCAGTTCATGGTGCCTCGGGGAAGGCTGTTGGGACATATCGTGTGCAAAGCAGGACTCAAAAAAAACCCCAATAAAGTTCGAGTGATTATGGATATCGAATCTCCAAGAGATGTCACTGGGGTTAAATCCTTCCTCGGACACATTGGCTACTATCGAAGGTTTATTAAAATTTTTGCCCAGATATCCCACCCTCTCGACAATCTCACCAGAAAAGGAGAACCCTACATGTGGGGAATGACTCAGGAGGAAGCCTTCAGGGAATTAAAATCACAACTGTTGGGGGCACCCATTTTGACTTATCCAAACTGGGACAAATAATTCCACGTGCACGTCGATGCGTCCAACTATGCCATAGGTGCGACATTGGCTCAAGTCGGTGACCATGGGTTGGATCACCTAGTCTACATCGCCAACAGGTTACTCTCAAAAGCATAAAATAATTATAGTACAACGGAAAGAGAGGCCCTTGACATGGTCTATGTCGTGCAGAAATTTAGACACTACCTGCTGGCGACCCCCCTCACATTTTATGTACACCACCAAGCATTAATGTACTTGGTGAATAAACCAATAATCCAAGGACGGGTGAGCCGATGGTTACTATTGCTGCAAAAATTGACCTTCACCATTATAGTACGATCGGGCAAAAGTCACGTAATTGCAGATCAACTATCTAGAATCAAATCTGGAGAGCCCGCCGATGGGGTGAATGATGAGTTTTCGGATGCGTACCTATTCCGTATTGTGATTTTACCAGCGTGGTATACCAGCATTGGTGAGTACCTCTCCACGTCGCAGTTTTTGAGAGAAAGGTCGCTAGGAGAACGACGGAAACTAGTCTTGAGAAGTCGAACGTTCCAACTTATTAACGGGCTCCTCTACAAGATGGGACTAGACTAAGTCCTCCGACGATGCGTGGTGGAGGAAGAAGTTACAAGTATTATGAGAGAAGCACATGAGGGTTCGGCGGGAGGACACATGGGCCCTGATACAACAACTAGGAAGGTACTATTGGTCGGATTGTGGTGGCCGACATTGTACAACGATGCCAGGGAATGGGTCGTCAGCTGTGACACGTGCCAACGGGCCGACAAACCACTTAAGAGGGATTTCATGCCCTTAAACCCCTCGACTGCGCAAGAATTGTTTGAGAGATGGGGACTGGACTTCGTGGGACCTTTGAAAGTCAGTCGGCCACGACGATGCACATATATAGTATATAGTGGTGGGTGGAAGCACTTGCTTTACTCGACAACACGGCCGTGAGTACAACACGGTTCATTTATGAACAAATCATCACTCGGTACGGCATTCCACTTTAGCTGACAAGTGACAGGGGAGGCCACTTCGTGAACCACGTGGTAAAGCTCCTAACGATAGAATTTAAGATTTTTCATTCCCTATCCAACCCATATTATCCAAGAGCAAACGGCCAGGCGGAGGCCACAAACAAAATCTTGTTCTCTATAATTTACAAGTCATGTGGTGTGGAGAAGGAAGATTGGGAGAAGTTACCCTCAGTCTTATGGGCCTACCACACCACCTACAAGGTTATCGCGGGCCAGACGTTGTTTCAGCTGATGTACGGGTAGGAGGCTGTCGTTCCAATAGAATTTATGGTGTTGAGTCTTCGCATAGCTATTGACAACAAACTCGGCGACATGGACAGTCTTCGGGAACGTCTATATGCCCTAAACAAACTGGATGAATGGAGGATGATGGCACAATGGGCAACTAACGTCGCTAAACAACGAAGAAAGCATTGGCATGATAAACACATCCGTCAAACAGGGTTCACACCGGGTCAACTGGTTCTTAAGTATAACGGGCGAAATGAAATTAAGCCAAGAAAATTCAAGTTGAAATGGTTAGGTCCCTACAAGGTTCGGGAAGTCGGGAGCAATGGAGCAATCAAATTGTGGGCCCTCGACGAGACGGAGCTTCCGGACGCGGTCAATGGATCGAAACTAAAAATTTATCATGAATGGCCAGACAGAAGGCCCCGGTCGCGTTCTGAGAATAATTGTTATGGAAAAAAAATTAAAAAAATTAAAAAAAATTAAAAAAAAAAACAGAAAAACGCTACTATACAAAGAAGTCACCGTACGGTGGAGTCCCGATGGTGACAACATAGTACGGTGAAGTCACCGAACGGTGACTGTCATCGACAGTGACAACACCGTGCGGTGAAGTCATCGAATGGTGTAGTCACCCAACGGTGACGACACCGACGGTTAAGTCACCGTTCGGTGGCTCCCACCCCATGTCGTCATATAAGGAGCTGCGGGCAAGTTAAAAGGAGCTACAGGCAAATTAAAAGAGGACGGCGCTTAAGGAAGGGAAGCAAAATCGCAACCAAGGACTGAACTCTTGTGCCTACTCTCATGCGCATGCATTTCCATGATTATTTTAGGCGAAGTTGCGATGCGTCAGTGCTACTAAATTCCACGACGAACAACACAACAGAGAAAGACGCCATTCCGAATCTAAGCCTCCACAGGTGTGAAGCAAGGATAACTTTAAGAAACCCCCCTCTAGAAAAATATATAAAATCCTAGCGAATCTTTAATTTTATTTTTAAAAAAATTAATTCCTATTGGCGAATCTCTCAATTTTTTGGGAAAACAAATTATTTGTATTGGCGAATATTTTTTAATCACAAATTTTTTGTAGAAAATATTGGC
>MU223224.1:5766602-5777158 GCA_018584345.1 Thuja plicata | reverse complement strand
ATATTTTAAATCAATAATGACAACTAATATTGGTGACACAACCCTACTATAACTAACAGTTATGATATATTATTGGTGAATTAATTTAGATTTCTATAATAACTGATAAAATTTAGGTGAATTGAATATAACCATCTATCAAATATTAGGTGAATATTTGAGTTCAAATTTTTAATAAAATTAATTATTTGGCGATTTAAATATTTCTAAAATAAAATTTTGTAAAAGTTTGGCGATTTAGGTCGCCTTAAATCTTGAATTATTAGCCAAATTTGGATTCTCAAATTTCAAAAATTAGCCAATTGGCGAATATTAGCCACAAAAATCACTGGTGTGAAGTAATTAAAAAGGCTAATGCAGAAATAGAGAAGAGGAGTTTGGCCATACGACATCAAGGGAAACATACAACTGTACGACCATACAATCAACACCTAAAGAAGTCGAGCAATCGTACGGTAAGGGTAATAGCCGCAAGGAGGCTGTACTACCGCACGTAAGGAAGGCACATAATAAAGAGTTGGGAAAGAGTCTGAGACTCCATTTTTTTCTTTAAGTCGGACTACGTGGATAAATCAGTGACCGTACAAGCAATACCAGGTAGTTAGGGATAAGGACAAAGAAGACAGTTATTGATGGCATTAAAGTTGAACAAAAGAAACAGTTATGGATTCGGCTGGCAAACAGAGTTGGAAAAACAGTTGGAGAGCATGAACAAGAAAGCTAAGGTACTACCATCGGGCAGGAAGGTTGCCGACACCATGGATGTTGGGAGTTCGAAGAAAAAAATAATAGACTCGAAGGAAGCAGTGACTGCACACACAGTTACATTCGAGGGTTTGAATGGCCTGGAATGCAGAAGATGGTGGCAGGAGACATTGAAGGAAGACCCAGTGAAGAAGAGTCTCAGACACGCAGAGGTTCATTGGGCTATTTTAATGCCCTTGTTTTGTATTAAAGATTTCGAACCCCAACTGTGCCAAATGATAGAATCATTTGATACATTTTCACGTACCAACACGTTTCCATATCTAGGACATAATCTGACAGTTTCATTCCACGCCGCTGATTTCAGCCGGATTTTTGAAATTCTAGGAAGGAGGGGGCAGAAGATCGACACCAAGCCCAAGAAAATGATGCAGGAGCTCAAGAAAAATTGGGTACGAAGAGTTGCAAAAAATGTTACCCCTGAGGAAGTGGAAACTCTAGCAAAAACGACTTCAGGCAGAGGATTGAAGAGGGATGAGATCGCCGAAGGGCACTGGCGGTGCATTATGGATGTCATTAGAAGTCGGCTCACGGGTGCCAGCAGAGCCTCCGACATCACCATTTCACAGATTCCATGAATGTGTGGTATTCTAATGATATAGTTTACGACTGGGCAACGATCCTTGCTCACAGGATGTACGAATTCATGACCTTGCAACACTGTACTTTTTACTTGCCACATCATGCCATCGAACTATTCCTGGAAGCCACGCGGCTGCAAATTCCCGAGAAGTTAGTGTTGAGGCCGAAGAGCATTCTATCTACAGATGAGCCTTTGATTTTTTGCTGGAGATATTTGGATATTGGTGAGGTACCATCCGGGCAACGGAAGAGATGGCACGAAACAGAGTCGAATGATATTGACAGTGGCCGCGAGCCTACAACATCCGACAGTAGTCCGTCGGAGATTAGCAGCCACAACCAGATGGAGGTGGTTGTGGAGTCCACACCACGGGTTGTCTTGTTCACTCCACCACAGCTCGAGGATATCCAATACACCCCGGCTACGACCACTGCCATGCTTACTACGGTTCCTAGTCCGGCATTCGGGCAACCAAGGAACCTAGTGGTTATGAGTCCAGTGGCACCTCCAGAGATGGCAATAGTAGTTACAAAGCTAGGTGATCCAGTCAAGGTGGTCGAGATGGAGCCCCCAGGGGAGAACAGAGGGTCGAGTGCAGAGGAACAGCTAGAGGAGGCACGACAAGTGGAAATGAAGAAGTGGCTCACCATGTTTGAGCTTACACCCACAGACGAGGAACCTGTACAGTTTTCCCCTCGACCGGAGGAGATAGTTGAGACCGAGGCAGTCGGTTCCCCAGCTGGAAGCACACCAAAGGAACAGACAGAGATCCCTATAGTGTTGTCTTCGGCAGAGCAGCAGGCAGAGGAGACTGGGGATAGCGAGGCTAGTGAGGCAGGGCCTCGGATTCGCCAGCCTCGGAGCCGGGAAGACATCGAGTTTTGGACAGATGTAGTGTTACGGGGTAGGGAGATGTTGGCTAGAGCGTAGTGGCAGGCTCTCGAGGATGTAGTCGCGGAGTTGCAGCGCCTCCTTACCTTCGTGCGCAGGGACTGTTATATCGAGTTTGATAGGTGCTTCACAAGAGATTGGCCTACTTCCGAGACCGAGGCTATGCGAGAGGCGTGGAAGGTGGCAGAACCTGTCGTAGAGAGTTAGGTAACAACCTCGGTGACGGATTTGGAGAGGGCTTTTCGGGAGCTGCTCTATTCTTTGCGGCGTATTGAAGCCACCTCTACCGATGCGCATGAGATCGCGGCCAAGGCCAAGCATGAGTTGTCCACTCGACTGGTTGATTTGGAGAAGGCTATAGATGAACAACGGCAACATTGGATCACTCTGGAGGGGTCCTTGAACAAAGATATACAAACTCTGGAGACTCATTTGGAGGCCCAGCAGGTGGCACAGGGGGACAAGGAGACTCAGTTTGCAGCTGAGAAGGTTGCCCTCATTCAGCAGCTTTCCTCACTCACAGAGGACCAGGATCATATGGCTCAGGAGCGGGATCAAGCACGGGCTTTAGAGGAAGCCAAGCAGAAGGAACTCCTAAAGGCAGCAGGGATGGTGAAATCTTCCTTGGAGAATGAGCTACGGGTTAAGAACCAGCTGAAGGCCTAGACAGACCAAGTGTATGCACTTCACGAGCAACTTGGGATGTCAACTGGATCGGCTTCTTTCTCAAGGACGTCTTCTCAGCCCCCACCTAATTCCTAGTTTTTGTATGTTGTGGCTCATCATTCCTATTTTGTTTTTGTCCCGGACATTTTGTTGTCGTCTGGAGACGACTTTTCTTTAGGGGGGGGGTGATGTTAGCCGTAGTACTTACTTATGTTGTGTTAGTTATATTATGTGTTCTGACAATATTTAGTTACTATCGGTCAACGGTTGGGAATTGGTGGTGACGTTTGGTCACACCCTTTCGAGTTTTATATAAGCAATGTACTTTCTCTGTGAAGGGATATGATGATAGTGACTATTGTGAATGTACTCAAGTTACGAATGATTAATGAAAGCTTTGGTATTCTCTGATCTATCTTATGTCATTTGTATTTCCTATATAACATCTATGCATCAGTAAACTAGTTACCCCAGCGAGTAAACAAAGGTAAAAGGAAATCTTTTTTTGGTTTTGTGAAGGATATGAACCTAACAATATAAACAATAGAGACAAACTATATTCGACCAACTATTTTCTTATTGTTTTGTTAAGATTTCATTAATTACTAAACAATCAAACATTTGTTTCTTTTTCACAAAAGGTTGTTGATCAGTTTAAAATTTTGTACCTTTCCTTTTGTTCTATTAAAGGCATAATCCTCATATGATTTAGAGCTAACTATCAAGCAAAATTTTCAATGGCCTTCTCCAATTATTATTGTATTTTATTTGTGGGAGAATTAGAGGAAGATACTTAGTACCCATACACCCTAACTTCACGCATTTGTAGATCGTAAACAGTACGTCAGATTTCGACGATTTTCTTTTGGTTGTCTTTGTATGCGAGTTAACTGCTTAAAGCTAAGGTTTCAGCTTATGGGTATTCACATCTCTCTCTGTAGAGATCGTTGAACACCGAAAGGTCAAAAAGTGGTCATTTTAAAGTGTCACCCAATACCCACTATGTTCTTGCACCAATAGTCATCCACTCAAAAATGCTAGTGGTTGTTACAAAATGTCCCAGTAGTGGTGCACAAATGAGCCAATTACCAACCAAGAAAGCTAAAAAATGATCGGTTATTAGTAAATGTGTGATTGACTATTGGTACATGTGTGATCATTTTTGGGGCTCTTTAATATTAGTAATCGAGGGGTCATGTACACAAAAAGATAACGGTTATTGGATCCCCTCTCGGTTATTGGGTATCTTCTCTAAGCTCGTAAGAAACCTCAATGTGGTTCATTTGACATAAATCATGTGACTATGTCCACTTCTCTTAAGCAATACCATAAACTTCAAATCCTTAGTTGACTAAAGTCACATCTTTTAATTACTGATCTGATACAGAATTTTTTTATTGTATTTTCAATGGTTACCAACATATCTACCTTGAGCACCTTGAAAAACTTGGTCTAGCTTTCTGTTTTCTTTGGTTTTAGCTTCTGTTTAGTTTGTTCTTTTGGGCTTGCTGGCTTTTTGTCTGTCTGGGCTAGCATATTTTATTTTGCTGCTTTTAATGCTCTATCTTTTTAGCAGTTCATTGTAAAGGGTTTCAGGGTCCCTTCAAAACCTGCTTTTAGTCGAATCAAAAACATATCTACCTTAAGCATTAGTTTGCGCAAGTTCATTGCATTTGAATCAAAGAAATGGATTCAACTGAACATGTTGAACCTATAGAAAATGCTTCAATCTTGAAATCCAGACAGCTTACTTTTTAACTACTTCAAATAGATCTACTATAGTTTTATACTTTCTTAAATATTTATGCTTTTAATGTAGATTCTTACTTGCACCACTGTTATCTGAAACTATAAAATTTGGTAAGTGAATTAAGTTAAAAGCCCAATGCAATTCAAATTATTAGCATTGAGACAATAGACTTTTCATTAAAAAACATACTTATGTTCCTTCTTCAAAAGAAACCAATGGCATGCTGTATGCCTGTTATTGTTGGTACATTGATTTTTATTTATTTTTAATTAAGTCGCTATTCCACACGAGCACCTATTAAAAAGTGTTGCAGAGAAAATAGGTCAAAAGAGAAGGATTAAATAAGAATGTCTTGGTGTAAAAGCAATTATCGAGTAGAGGATTAAATAAGAATGCCATGTAAAGGTGTAAAATCAATTATAAAGTGAAGCCGCAATGCTTACTTCCCATTGATATAGAACTCAAACATCAAACATACCAAAATATTGATTGTTGGATCAATGTTGAAAAAAGTAAATAACAAATGAAAATCAATTAATATCTCCTGACAATTTTGCAACATCATGCTTGTCACTTTACACATTTTGACAAGTTTCTAAAGAAGGTATAGTGCTGTGAAGGTATCACTAAACTAGCTTATTTTTAAGCACACAGTAAAATATTCACACTAACTTTTATCGAGTCCAAATATTGAAGGATATGCAGAAAGTTTTAATAATCAAGCATGTATTGCATACTCGTAGGCCAAAAATTAATCAAGTCTCGTGATAGTAGAAAAAGGCAACAGACTGTAAAACATCTACTTCTGCATTGCCCTGTTGATAAAGATTTAGATTCCAGATATAAGATGACTGCAAATAGCTCTATTTGCCTACTTCAAAAACTATAGCCAAATCAATGCAGAAGTTCATAGAAGAGGCCTTAACCCAGAAATAACAACTTCTATTTGTAAATCTATGCATAACATCCAATGTGCTAGGAAACAGATAGTTGGGATCTCATGCTAATTAGCTTTAAATGATGAACTAATGCTATCCCCCAAAAATAACTCGTAACTGAAGCAATTCTATGGGTTGAAAGGTAAAGAATAATATTAGTCAAACAGATTCAGAGATCTTTACATGGTTATAGATAGATATTTTTATTGTTTTGTTTTGAATTGTATTATATAATTTAAGATGAAAAATGGGCTTTAGAAGAGGGAAGGATAATGGTTAGCCAACTAAACAAGAATGGAAAAGTAAAACATTTGCATGATCAAACTCATATAGCCTTCTTAGGGACCTTATTTCTTGAGGGGTTTCTTTCAAATATATAGTTTTAGGTCCAAAAAAAAATTATCTTAAGAATCAGTCCAAGCTCTTTTGGAGCAAAGGCTCCAGTCCTCTAGTGGCATCACTCATCATGATGTTATATATCTTGTGAAAATGTGGGATAATGCTCTGGACAAAAACCAGAATCCTGCGATGTTTTGTCTAAACTAGATTATTTCAATTGCAAAGTTACTTGGTTTAACAGGTTCTAGCCTTCTCGAATGACTGATAATTTGAACTACTATAAACCAAGAGTAAATAGTATCTAGCCTGATTGAAATCTCTTGATTTCTTTGAGATCCTTTTCTGATTATTTTCAGTGTTAGCCTGTGCCTCAGCTCGTAGTCAGAAAATTTTGATCCCACAACTGAAGTTCCCTCTCCAAAATACCAAATTTCCATTCCTCGAAATGTATCCATGGAAGGACGACATGTTTTCAGACAACGAAACCATGCTAATTTGGTATGGGATAGGTAAATCATTTTTCCAAATACATTTAGATAAAAATATGGGGTCTAATTATGTGTATCTAGAAATGACTAGAAAAGAGCTCCACATTTTGTTCTTTTCTGGAAAGCGTCTGTCCTCTCTTCTCAACCACTGGAAAAATAAATATTGAGGTTTGAGTTTTGACTTCCAGATTCTTTTGATTGTGGATATTAGTGGCAATAAATTTTTCAAAGCTTGGGCAATCAAAAGTTAATTTGTACTTGTTTGTTTATCATGGAATTTTTACGGTACCTATAGGTCACCAAGAAGATGTCTTCTAGGATACATAATGTACTCACTTGAGATGATCAAAGGATATTTACACATGTACTCATTGTATCTCAGACATATTGTTAAATGGATTAGATCTAAAAGTGAAGAATTTTAATATTATTTCAACTGATATGCAGGGACAATAATATCAAACTATACTGTTCACGGATTTAATCACTGATGTTGTATATGCTCACAAATATCTGATATATACTTCACAGGTAATGCTGATATATATATATATATATATATATATATATATATATATATAAAGTATTGCTGATGTACTCCAATATTATCACTGATAAACTTCAATATTATCACTGATATATCGATCTGCATAAATCGATATCTAATATCGATATGTTGCTGTGTTAAACCTTCTATGTCAATGTTCACCGTGTATATCAATGAATGAGATGGCATCGATAATATATGCTCTCAATGTGCCTCACGTAGAGACATGGCTCTACGTGAGACCAATATGGTCTCACGTAGAGACGTGCCTCTACGTGAGGCACATATTATTAACAGCATTAACCATAACAATATTTAATCAAAACAATATGCAATTCGCAGCAGTACATTGGTATTATACTATCGATTAATAATATGTTTATTAACACAACTCAGCGATGATTATTAATCGATTGTATATATATAATATATATATATAATTGATGATATTAATCTCTATCAATAATTAAGCATATACAGCAATAATAATAATAATATTATATTATGATTATAATTATAATCATAATATAATATCATTACTCATAATTAGATAGGATTAGGATAGAGATCAAATGTTCAAGGCCCATAGGCCACTTATACATTTGATAATATTTATTAGAGGGATCCGACCGAAGCTATATCCTTTTAACACATATCTCACAGATCAGGCATCATAATACTTATGCTTAAAGTGCATCAAAATGAAGTATGGTGATGATCTTCCGAGAAGCACCATTTACTGCAAGTATTTACAGGTCCTTGACTATTAACGAATACATTTCACATGACTGGATACCTACTTTATACCTTCTATTTGAATTTGAAATTCCAAATACTTCTAACAACTGCCCTCAATTGCTACTGTTGTTTTTTTTAAATTTCACAAGTACCAACCTAATCGACCAAGCTTCTTATTCTATCTTAGAAGTCGTGACTTAATAATTTCTTCAATCACCATAGTGGTGACAACTCTACATCACTACTTATGCTTACACTCAAAGGTGGTAAACTCTTGAGGTCAGAATCTCCATTAGACCTAGACCTATGCATTGAGGGTTCGTTCTTGACATCCTTGCATGCGTATCCTTCGAAGGAAGTCAAAGGCTTCATGTTAAATTTAGTAATCAGATTTAAAACTTTCAGACAATTTAACAAAAAATAAATTAATGAGACAATGACACAGTAGTTTTACCCTGGGAAACCTCTATGAGGAAAAGCCCAGCATTCAGGTCAGACTTAAATAATTTTCTCAAAATGTAATTACAATGACTCACAGTGAGATCGTTAAGGATTTGCTGAGGATCCCCGATCGACGAAGCAATCTTTTAAATCGCTGAACGCACCCAAGTTATATCTCAATAGTTATTCTTCAAATCGATATCTCTGATTTGCTGAAGATCGGAGATCACAGATCTTGTCCAATGAAGTAGTATGTTCAACTCTAAATGGATCACTGTTTCAGATATCACTGCTATAATAACATGGATCACTGCTCCAAATTTGCCGCTATATTAACATGAATCTCTACTCCAGATTTGCTGCTACATGAACATGAATTGCTGCTCCAGATCCGCAGCTATATTAGCATGAATCGCTGCTCCAGGTCAGCAGCTATGTTAGCATGAATCGCTGCTCCAGGATGATGGTGTTCGCTGTTATCTTCCTTCAATATGAATCAATGCAAAGTAATGATCGCTGCTTCAGAGTGATGGTGATCGTTGTACAATTCTCTCAATAGTCAGAGAGCAGATTCGCAGAGCATAATATCATTCGCTGAGTGTATACTAATATGCTGCTATTGCAGCATACAATTTGATTACAAATCGTAGTATCTTCAGATCGCTGTATTGTATAATGGAAATCATATATAGATCTCATGTCATCGATTGTATATCTTCTTTCCTTTGCAAGGCTATGCCTTGCACATATAATGTCCTTTACATAAGTCAGCCCAACTCATGCTATGGCGCCAATAATACATAGAGATTCAAAAATACAATTTGGGCCCAGCCCATTATGATTGAATTGTAATTGCAATCGACTTAAAAGAAACAATTTTTGAACAATAATCAATGATATAGGGCCCAGCCCTATCATAATGCGATCTAATCATATAATTAATTTTAATTCCCAATTAAAATAGTAAATTATTTAATTCTCCAATTAAATAATTAATCTCACAATAAATTATTTATTTAATTCTCCCAATTAAATAAATAATTAATCCATCCATAGATAGTATTTATTTAATTCTCCAATTATATATTATTTATTTCTCCTTAATTAAATAATTAATGTATTTAAATTATTTAATTCTCCCAATTAAATAATTAATTTATTATTTTAATTCTCCTAATTAAAATAATGTGAAGCTAGAATCCGATCTAGCTACCAAACATTAACACTCCCTCTTAGCTAGGGAGGATTCTAAGAGCATCATCGACTCCTTTCATGCTATCCATCTCGCGTTGCCCACGGAGGATAAAGTCAAAGAGAATCATCATGGATTCCTACCATGATATCCATCATGCCTACTCGCAGAGGATGGATCCACCTTACATTGCTCGTAGAGGGTGGAAGAGGACAAGCCTCAAAAGGATCACCTTGCATTGCCTGTAGAGGATGATAAAAAAACTTTGCCACCTTGCATTGCCTGTAGAGGGTGGTCTTAATGAATTAATTACATTGCCGCCTTGCATTGCCCGCAGAGGGTGGTCTTCAATTACAACATCACCTTGCATTGCCCGCAAAGGGTGGTCAAACATATCTTCTCTCAAAGAAGATTCAAAATACAACTAATACAATATCCAGCTTGCATCGCCCGCAGAGGGTGGTACATAAGATGAAACTAAGACCACTGCAAGCTTCTCTCAAAGCATTCGGACTTCCCTCGAGTGAGAGTAATTCCAAACCAAATAACTTCTCTACAAGAAGCAATATATCCTGCTTCAGCAACACTCAATGCAACTGAAGACCCAATCAATTTCTTGTACTCAGTTGTATCTGCCAAATGAGAGTTAGGAAAACACATACTCAACCTTTCCATGGTTCAATATAATCCAACATAATGGTGAACACAATCCAATATTTCAAATTGATTCAAGATTTGTTGACGTAAGAAAAATTCCATGCCAATCCTCTAAACCAAGAGAGTAACCAACTTATTACCACATAAATCAGAATATACCAAACTCAAATGTTGTAGAAAGTATGTAACTCCCTCTTGATCCCTGCTCATACAAAAAAATGTCCTTACCCCTATTGTTAAATTTAACATAAAATTCTGAAAAATTTAACTCTACACTATTTATTAAACAAGTATCACTATCATAACAAGTGCTAAAAGAGAAAATCTTTCTTATCTTCGTTGTTGACAACTTCACTTAGGTTAGCCTCTTGCTGATTGAGTTGAGCTTGACAATCCCTGACATAGTGACCAAATTTGTCACATCTGAAGCATTAGACATTGGAGAGATCCCTTGGCTTCTTCCTTGAGCTGCTAGCATCATGAGATCTGAAGTCATTGTTCCTCCTGAAGTTGTTTTGCTTCCAATGATCACTCTTGACTGATTGGGTAGCAAGAACTAGA
>MU223224.1:5753686-5766546 GCA_018584345.1 Thuja plicata | reverse complement strand
AAACCTTGAATGAAAGGTTCCCAAGAGCGTGGAAGACCGTTTAATGCAAGCATGACAAGATCCTTGTCTACAACTTCACCATCAATAGCACTTATTTTATCTTTTAAATCTGAAATCCTCATGAAGATTTCCATGACTGACTCATCCTTTTCCATTTTGATTTGAAGCAAATCTCTTCTCAAAGTAAGTGCCCTACTCATGTTATTTTTTCATACATACCTTCCAATTGTTTGAACATATCTCGAGTTGTAGACATCTTGGAAATGACAGGAACAATATGGTCTTTGACTGAATCTATTAAGATCTTCTTGGCCTTTAATGCATTCTTCTTGAATTGACAAAGTTCATCCAGGTTTGAAGGTTCATTAGGTGTTGGTCCTTGTACGAATTGAAGTAGATTGTTTTCTTCTAGAGCAAGGAGCACTCGAACTTTCCATGAAGTGAAATTTACGGCCCATTCCAATCTGTCCTCTACCTTGAGTCATGTCACCATTTTGAAAACAACAACAACAACAACAAAACAAATTTGAAGTATAATGGGTTAGATCTGATCACTGTTAGTAAGAACTTGGCTCTGATACCATGTTAAATTTAGTAATCAGATTTAAAACTTTCAGACAATTTAACAAAAAATAAATTAATGAGACAAAGACAGTAGTTTTACCCTGGGAAACCTCTATGAGGAAAAACCCAGCATTCAGGTCAGACTTAAATAATTTTCTCAAAATGTAATTACAATGACTCACCGTGAGATCGTTAAGGATTTGCTAAGGATCCCCGATCCACGAAGCAATCCTTTAAATCGCTGAACACACCCAAGTGATATCTCAAGCTGAATATCTCAATATTATTCTTCAAATCGATATCTCTGATTTGCTGAAGATTGGAGATCACAGATCCTGTCCAATGAAGTAGTATGTTCAACTCTAAATGGATCACTGTTTCAGATATCACTGCTATAATAACATGGATCGCTGCTCCAAATTTGCTGCTATATTAACATGAATCTCTGCTCCAGATTTGCTGCTACATGAACATGAATTGCTGCTCCAGATCCGCAGCTATATTAGCATGAACCGCTGCTCCAGGTCAGCAGCTATGTTAGCATGAATCGCTGCTCCAGGATGATGGTGTTTGCTGTTATCTTCCTTCAATATGAATTGATGCAAAGTAATGATCGCTGCTTCAGAGTGATGGTGATCGCTGTACAATTCTCTCAATGGTCAGAGAGCAGATTTGCAGAGCATAATATCATTCGTTGAGTGTATACTAATATGCTGCTATTGCAGCATACAATTTGATTACAAATCGTAGTATCTCCAGATCGCTGTATTGTATAATGGAAATCATATATAGATCTCATGTCATCGATTGTATATCTTCTTTCCTTTGCAAGGCGATGCCTTGCATATATAGTGTCCTTTACATAAGTCGGCCCAACTCATGATAAGGCGCCAATAACACATAGAGATTCAAAAATACAAGTTGGGCCCAGCCCATTATGATTGAATTGCAATTGCAATCGACTTAAGAGAAATAATATTTGAGCCATAATCAATGATATAGGGCCCAGCCCTATTATAATGCAATCTAATCATATAATTAATTTTAATTCCCAATTAAATAATTAATCTCACAATAAATTATTTATTTAATTCTCCCAATTAAATAAATAATTAATCCATCCATAAATAGTATTTATTTAATTCTCCAATTACATATATTATTTAATTCTCCTTAATTAAATAATTAATGTATTTAAATTATTTAATTCTCCCAATTAAATAATTAATTCATTACTTTAATTCTCCTAATTAAAATAATGTGAAGCTAGAATCCGATCTAGCTACCAAACATTAACACTTTGTAGTTCGCCCTTAAAGGTTAGAGGGAGTTCATTCTCTCCTATTTTGTGAGATCTTTTATCTCTCTGTAGACCAAGACTATTTATTAAAATTATTCCAATCATAATATAGCAATAGCTAATTTCCATCAATTAGTATACAAACATACACAATTACTCAAGGTCATATCTTTTCATAATTCCCCAATCGCATAAAGAGTGACTCAAGCACACATCACAAGATGATTGGTCCATACACATCTCATATACATAGTGACTAGCTCTAGCATACGTTACATATACTTAGTGACTAGCTCTATTGTGTGTCATATACATAGTGAATAAAATATTGAAACATCCACAATGACTAACTATCACTTGCCCATAGTGTATCCCAGTTAAATGAAATGTGAGCGCATTGCACACTACACGTGAGTCACATTCCTTTCCCTGGTCTTCTGCACCAACCAACAAGTGGACATAGGATATGATGTATCCCATACCATGTTGAATGCTCATCTTCATCCTAACAAGGTCAAGTATACCACTTCCACATCAAGATATGCCCAAAATTATACTATGAGGTTGGTCCACTTATTGCCTACCTATATTTTTCATTAGAAATTATTTTCCATGCAGTCCATCGGACAACTAAGCAACAAGGACATCCATCACTGGCATACAACTAGCCCCTAGGCCTACATGCTCCTAGCGGAATCTGTCCAATACCCTATATCAAAGTGGAGCATCCCTCGCCTGCATGCAACTGGCGATATCCATCCACTAACTAGGTGGTATGTCTAACAGTCTATTGACATAGTATGCTCCTCGACTACAGACAATCTTGTGCAGATAAGCTTATCTTAAGTGGGTCATAGGATTTATCCTTCAGTGATCACCTCAGATAGAGAGGACTAGTCTATATGTTAGAGGAACACATCCCTCTACCTATGCCCTATAGGGTCCTAACTCCATACGTTGCCATAAAAGTCAGCACATGTACCTAGCTTAGCATTATAACTAGAAGAGAGGTTCCTGATTTAGAACAAGTAGATCACAATTCATTGATCTCAAAGTACATGCACAAATTCTTATAGGTCTAAGATTAAATTTTGCAAGCGCATTTATATCCAACACAAGATGGCCTCTATTTATCAAGTACATATAAACCAACATCGACTATAAGGTAGCCAACCCATTCTTTTCATTCAACTCAATATTCCGAAGTACATTTTGTATTTAATAACAATTATTAACTTTCCTTATCTTCTCCACATCCATCTAATACCCATTTTGGCCACATTTGAAGCTTACCAAAGAGAGAAGGTCAAAACAATAAGGAACAACCCTCGAAATTGGGAGTTATCCCCCCTAGACCCTCCCTTATGGACTTGAGGTCACAGGTGCATCCACCCAAGGACTGCCTACATACCTACTTTCAAACAAATCAAAGTCACGTGTAGTTCTCCTAACCAGCTCTCTTAAGTACCTACACACAGGTTACCCTAATAATCAAGGTTTCATTCATTATTATTTCTTATTCCAATAGGATACATTTAAATGATTTCCAACTGTTAATAGTGCTTAATGACTATCAAGAAAATCTGACATCATTCCCAATTTAGCAAGTCTAGACTATAAAACTTCCATATAAGGACATTGGGATCTCTAATTAGACCTTGTTACCTATATCATTCATAACTTATAATTATACAAAGCCCCAAGTCTAATTGAGCTAATGGCTTCAATGAGCACAAACGATAAATTACCTTTAAAGAACTCTAGTAGGTAGGTTTGATACCTCATTCACTTAGACATGAAATGTCAACCCGCAAAGGATTTAGTGCCATATTACTGTACTTTGACTAAACATCTTTGTTAGGGTTTATCCTTGTTAATCTATAAGGTGGGTGATGAAACCCAAGAGAATTCCATCCTATTGGAGTGTTGAAAACAAAGAAATGTTATTGCAACCTCTCAAACTAGATTAATTGCATGTTGAGTCTAGATTGCTTTTCAATATAATATTTGAACTTTGGTACTTATTTCTCTCAATAAAGTAACAAGGTGGCAATAAAATTATTTAATATAAACAATTATCTTGAAACAAATTTGCTTTGAACGCCTATTAAGGGGCTTGCATGGGTTAAGCCATTGTCTTCTACTCCAGATGTGATTAAATGGGAAAGACCAGAAGAAGGATGGTGGAAAGTGAATTTTGAAGGAGCTTCTAAAGGGAACCCGGGCCTGTCAGGGGCGGGGTTTATAATTCAGGATTGGATAGGGAATACCATAGCCATGGGAGGAAAGAGATTAGAGGATGCAACGAACAACGTGGCAGAAGCTGAGGCAGCATTGGCAACAATTAAAGTAGCTAAGAGTTCAGGAGCTACAAAACTACACGTAGAAGGGGACTCACTAATTATTATTCAGGCAATTATAAAAGGCACAATGGAAGCATGACACTTACAAAATTACATTGAACTCATTGGTAAAGAATTGACTTCGATAAATGAATTCAAAATTTTGCATGTGAAGCAGGAAGGTAACAAGGAGGCCAACCGATTCTCGAACTGGGCCTTAACCTTTGCAACTAAAGGGGAAGTGAGAGTTGAAGAGTTTAGTAAGTTGTAAATTTAAAATCCCATAACATAGAACCGTTGAAAAAAATAATTTTAAAAAAGCGGGCAAGGAGAATGGCGGTAGTGCACGGGTACAGAGAGTTAATGCAGTTGATGTTTGAAAAGACATCAGGAATGAAGGTAGGGCAGGGGATTTAATGCAGACGGAGCCCGAAAAATCTGATAAATCTTGCTACTT
This sequence comes from Thuja plicata, assembly GCA_018584345.1. Lineage (NCBI taxonomy): Eukaryota > Viridiplantae > Streptophyta > Pinopsida > Cupressales > Cupressaceae > Thuja > Thuja plicata. The sequence goes on along the minus strand of MU223224.1, from coordinate 5,761,883 downwards.
ACTCTTTTTTCTGAGAAAGACAGGTGGGTGGTGGTCGTGGAGAAGAGAGAGGTAAGAAAAATGGAAACTTCATTCACTTTCAGCGCAACCAAACAGCAAATTCCATTTTTGGGGCCAGTGAAAGAGAAAAGGCTGGAAGGAATGTTTCTGTTTAAGGACCATCAGCTAACCAAATGCATAGGTCTGATTCTGGGGCATGTTTTTAATTAGGCGGAGAACAGTGATAGAACCAACACGGATTTTTACTCAATGATCATGGCTTAAGGGCTACAATTGGGTGAACCCACGGATAGTGCAAGACAGGTGATGGAATCCATTGTCCTCGCAGAGTTTTTAGGCGGCAAGGATTCAATCTTGGAATGGGCTGTCCCAGGGCTAGAAATGAACTTTGGCAACAAAATGGTGAATGTGGAGAAGGTGGAAGATGCCAAATTCACCCCATTCGTGTGGAGGTTAGATGAGAAAAACCGGAGGTGACGCTTCAAGGAAGCACGCAGAGGATGGGAGGGTTTGAAGCTATTATTGGACCTCTGAGATGTGGAAGCAGAGCTCGAAGAGATGAAGCGGGAAGCAGGGTTGCTAGAAGCAGAGGTACCCCGGAAGCGACATTCACCGAGAGCAAGTAGAAAAGGCGAGGCTCACGGAGGTGGCGAAGCTGCAAGTTGATGATAAATGACGGCCACTAGCAAAGGAGCACATGCAAGAAAATAAAAAAACGGGTGCAAGATTTCATTTTTTGGAAAAAGTTTTAAGTTTTTTTTAATTTTTGTGTATGTGTTTATCAGCTACTTTGTAAACGAACTGGTTTTTTGCCGTGGCCATAGGCCTGTAATGGGGTGGTGTTGTGTGTCCATTCTGTAACTGTCGATAACGCGGCCGAGTTGGTTGTGGTTATGGCTAGGGTTAAGTCCACATATTTGTTTAGTGTATGGGATGAATGTCAAATGTTAGTGGTAGGAAGGCGGGTGATGGTGAACTGCAAAGACTTTATTTCTATGTAACTACTTACTTTTTAATTATCAATAAATACAAAACTCATTACCAAGAAAAAAAATTTGTTTTGAACAAAACTAACAATGAAGTAATACTTGAGACCGATAGAGAACATTATATCCTTTATATCATCATATAAAGATGTACATCCAATCCTATAAATAATAATATTTGTAACCTTTGATCCCTCTTACATTATGGAACAATCCAATACTCATATATTAGTCCAATTCTTGGTCTAGATAATGTTTGTACTTCTCATTTAAATTAATTATGGCCTGAATGGTTAGCCATAAATGACTTCATATGATTGATTGTAGATACATCTATTGTCACAATAGAGTTTAGCATACTTACCTTAAGACGAGGCCACTATATCCAATTGTCAAACTACAAATATTATACTAGGATGTATCGACACATTTTAAATTCTAAGATATAATAACCTGCACATTCGATACACAATAGTGATATTTTCACTATATCTCAAATAAACATGCAATGAACTAGTATATGATTATCCCTTAGTAAATAAGGTGACTTAAATAAAGTGCTATATAATTTGATATATTAAATATTTTGTGTTGAATTTAAAATGGATACCTTGGGTTTCCCATAAGGCCCTAACCTATAACAAAACTTTCACATCTCGACAATTTCCATAAGTAGTTAATATTTAGGAGTTAGCACGAGACAACATTTTATGTCAATTAATATGGATACCTTGGGTTTCCCATAAGGCCCTAACCTATAACAAAACTTTCACATCTCGATGATTTCCATAAGTAAATATTTAGGAGTTAGCATGAGACGACATAAACTCTAAATAGGTTGTCAATGAGCCTAACCAACTTAATCAAGGAAGAGGGTTTAGATATTCTCTCTTTATTTTTAAGTATTTAACCGTAAATTGGGTGTACAAATTTAGAGAATCAATATCATGGTAATAAAACAATACTAGTTTATAGAACCTCCTTTTTTTGGATTCACCCAAGCCTTTATTTATTCTTATTATATTTTATTCAAGACCTTATTTGTGATTCTAAAATGCATTCATAAAAGGAATGGATTTGAGCACACCATGTTATTGGGTTTATGAACTTTGTTACTAGAAATATAGATTTCAAGGTGACAATCCCCTAGCCATAATATAGGGATATTTCTAGGATGTCTAGGACAAGGTTCATCACTAAGATTATGGGGTAAATGTAATGTTGTGAACACACGAAAACCAATTACAAATTATTGCACATGAATAATAATATAACTGTAGACATGATTTGGGAAGTGCATTCATGAGAACAAAAATATCTTACTTTTAATATTACATGATTAGCTCAAGGTTGAAGTTCCACAATCAAAATGTTTCCATAGTGCCGAAATGTTTGATAAAATGCCTCTAGGAAAAGAGGTCACACGATGCATTGCAGTTCGCATATTATGTTTAAAATGGTTTATTGCAAGGTCTCTAAAGCTTTTAAATAAATGCAACTAGCGGGTGCAAGTATGGACACCTCTATATATTCACGAACTTAAATAATAATCATGAGAAAGTATCAATGTATGTTGGTAAACTTCAGCTGAGCAGATAATTCAAATTAAACACATTTCAAAAAGAAATATAGAGGAATGTGGAATGTACTTATCTTTAGGGAAAACATGGCGGAAGTGAAGCCTATAGCCTCTGTAGTGGCTAGTACTGGAAGAAATCCATTGGAAGAAAACTCTACCATTGTATAAGATCATCCTCACAGAAATCAATATCATAAATGGAGAGACTTCCGATGGAATGTAGCCTTGAATTTCTTTCCATGATCAACAATTGCTATAAATATTACCCATAAAACTGCTCGTGATAGAGACTTATCCACACCCCCATTGCTCATGCTTGAATAAATTGAAGCAACAGCAAATCAATCTACTAGATGCTTCTTGGTGCTGCTCATAGGTGTATAGGAACAAAGAAAACCACTCCATATGCTCGTCAAAACTTGTTTCTTCTCCTAGTCCATAATGCCTTAGTGACTCCTGGCCACATTCCTTCTTTCTATTCTTCTCTTTGCACATTCTCCTCAAGTTTTCTCTCAATGCCCTTCTCTCTCTTCTCCTCATGTTGTCATATCATCCTCTCCCATGCTCTCTCTACGTTTTTTTAATGCCCTCTTCTCTTAACAGACCCACTATGCCCTAATTTGCATCAAATATAACCATGCTTAGCACCTAGACCCCTTCCATCAACCATGTACAGCTTCAATTTTGCCCCTTCTTTTGCCCCTGCACCTGATGTTGTAATTGCCTTTCCCTCAGTTTGAACAAACTCTTCATGCCATACTTTGGATTCTCCTCCAAAAATAGAATCTCCGTCTGCAAATTATGGGGCCATGGGTGATTTAGAGTCTACCTTGCATGCCATATTATTTCTCTAAGCTGCCTCTGATCTACGAATCAGACACCCCAAGGAGGGACACCCATGCCTTCACATGAATATTGGAGGGAAATGGAAAGGCTGCCATGCTGCACTAAATGCGTCATCTTTGTCACGCCTTAATTTGTGCCATTCCTCGTAATTAAGAGTTGTCTCCTCGGCAGGTTGTTGGTGTAAATGCCACGACTCAGCCTTTCTTTTCTTTCTTTTCTTCCACAGCCATCCTCCATGGAATTGGTGAACGTGGGGATGTGACAATACTTGTAAAGGAAAAGACCTTTAATTACCTTAGACATCTCAAGATCTTCATAGCTTCAGGGAATTTACCATTGAAACAATGAAAAGGCTAGGTGATTGTACCTACTACCTCACTTGCAAGCTAACATTGTGGGAAGTGATTCTAAGTACTAATGCAAGTTAATAAAGAAAAATAAATCACATTGTGGGAGGAGATTCAACTTCGCCTGTACCTGAAACTTTAATTGATGAAAACAATCAAAGGCATCTGAATCTAGATTCAATTTATGTTTTAAGAGAAACTTATAATTTGTTGGTATATAACTCAAGATTCAGCCGACTGATAAGGGCATTGCTCCTATCCCTCTTGTTATTTTCATGGGAAATCCCAAATGGACTTATAAGACTCCTAGAAATATGTTGTATTCGGACATGGGAGGCTTGCAAAGCACTAATGGAAAAAGTTATTTATGAATCAGAGATAGACAAAACTGAGATTTTTCATTCAAGGAACTGAAGTAGACTATGCATCCTTGAAGAAGATAAGTTTTTTTAGTTTTTTCATAAAATGTTCATGACCAAACACAGGAACTGTTACCGTCATACATTCTAAGACTTTTAAAAGACTGCCCCAATGACAGGATTAGTAAGAAGGTTAATTGTTAAATTAGCCCCCTCTATCAAGAACATTTTGAAACTAAACTCTGATGGATCCTCCTTGGGTAATCTAGGTTTGCAAGAACTCAAGAGTTTGTAGGAATGTCCCTCTTCTAGTTTGCTAAAGACCCATGACAGAAAACTATTAGTAATGCAGAAGCCATAGCCATTATAGAAGATCTCCAGAAAATGGAGATTAAGCCTTTCTATAGCACTCTTGTGGAAATGGACTCTGTGGTTATGGTAAATATGCTAAAGGTTACCTGGAATTGTAAACAACATAGTTGGCAGCTAGCAATATGAATCAAAGATGTTCTTAAAATTGAAAGCAGATTAACAGAGGTGGAATTCCGCTATAGATCTGGGGAGGTAAAAGTCCAGTATAGACCTGGAGAGGAAAATTCCATTATAGACGTACAGAGGTGCATAGAGAAAGAATATACTTTTATAGAATTGCTGCAGTGTTCCCCTTGTGCTTCTATAATGAATGGCCAAGCTAAACTGCTCCCTTCTGGGGATTTAAAAAATTCAAAAAACTCATTTATGAAGATTGCTAAGGACATTCTACATAGGTGCTTATAAAGGAAACTACGGGGTGATGAGAACCCCTGGGGAGAATGATATTGATGTGGTAATATGCAAGAATACTCTAGGTTTGAAATGTATCATGTGTATGGGAGGTTATTATGTTTCCCACTATTGGTAGCCACACCAAGTCCCCTGTTAGACTATACTATACATCTACCCGGATTCCTTATATTTATGCAACTGTCTCGTGCAAATCAATTGCAAGTCTTGGTTACGTGACTCCTAATATATCCCCAAGCACAATTATTGAAGTAAAACTAACAATCTGTTGTGTTTTCTGATGATCAAACCTGCAATTTATGGTATTCCACCACGCACCTTTCCTCAGAAAATCTCAACATGGTATCTGCAATGCGTCACTCTGTCACTTTATAGCATTCCCACTTGCATGTCTACCATTTTGCACAGCGCAGTATTCTCTGCTTAAAACATAATGACCTAGGTTCACTCTGTGACTTGCTCAAATCACTGTCGCACCAACTTTAGTGCTTTGCTCTAGCTCACTCTTCTGTGCAATCTTTGCCTTGATTGCGTCTTCTGGACCTTGCCACTTTTTCTTATTTTGTCTGGTGCACTGCTTAATCTTCCATTATTTTCTGTGCCAACGAGGAATGGCAATGATTCTGTGATCTACGCTCAAGTAGGATCTCAAACAGATAGCACTTGCAACATGGATTGTCACATTTTCAAACGATTCAAGATTTTGTCCTTTTAAATCTAAGTTAAAAAGAAACTAGCCCTTTCTTATTTACAAGGCACAAATTCTTCTTGGAATTGACCTTTGTATTTAAGAGTTGCATCTATTAAAAAAATGTTTCAGTTTGAGGCACCGATTCTTGTTTTCTGTTTGTGTTCGTTCTGTGTAGGACAGTCCTCACAACCTTCAAGGCTAATCATTGGATGATCTCAGGTGATAAATCAATGGGCTTTCGTAGCAAAGATACAGGTTCAAATCCTGGAAGAACATATTCACACTTAGCACTTAATAACAAACTGCATCCAATTTTGGGTGCAGCACCCCACATACTAGTTAGGAAATAAAGAAAAACTAGATCAGGGCTACAGTTTAAAGGGTTTACCATACCTCACGCCAACTGAAAGAAAACAGGGACAAGGGCTTGTAGTTTTTGAGATGATGAAATGAATGGACGTGAATTTCTAAGTAAAAAATAAGTAAAATTGAAAAAGCTGAATTAGTCTTGCATTTTTGAAGAGATGAAATGAATGAGGGTCCATAAAGGATAAAACTGAACCATGGATTTTGGTTTTTGAGGCCAAAAAAGAGACGCATAAACAAAAATTTAGACAAGATGGAGTTTGATCTTACCGTTGCCTCAAATTTACGAAACAGAGGTCCCCACGCCTTGATAACTGTCCAGGCTTATACTTGCATCGTTAATCCAATCTCTCATTATGCAGATCGATGCCTTGAGATCTAAGTTTTTGGCATTTAGACTCGTTTGTTAGAATAGATGCAATCCGTCTGTTATGAAATGCCTCGTTCTACAAAGGAGTCTGTTTGGCCTTCTTTTCTTTGATATCACCAACACAAACTGATCACCATTCACCACTTTCGTATATTATCCGTCGGTGAAAGACTTGCGTAGAGATTACCGATTTTCAACAAGGATTTTGTTTTCGTTCTTCAAAACAACTTTTGTTAGGCGTATGCATTCTTGTGTTTAAAAATTCTATTAATGCTCAAGCTGTTACCGACTCGACTTGACTCACAGCAGAATCGCCGCTACAACATACAGGTTTGCCGCGCATGCACCCTTCACAAGTTCAATTTCAGGGCATATACCACAGGGATAGATAGATAAACTTCAAAGTTTATGAGGCTAAATATAGCCTATTATGGGACAGTCTCACAACTTAAACCAACTTCTGATTTTTTCTTGTGCAAGTTGATGAAAAAGAAAGGAAAGGAAAGGAAAGGAAAGGTCCTTTTATAGTCTATTATACAAGTCATATGTATTTGGGCCTACATATGGTGACATCAATATGTGACTATCTTGTACTCTTTGCTTGAGGCATCCATTATGCTACAAACAAGGCGTACATACCCTACCTCCAAGTGGAATTTGAATTTGTGACCTCCCTTTCAAGAGTACAAGTTCTCCAACACTAGGCCAATTTAGATAAACCTTTCCTTAGGAAACTTTTTGTTAGAATACTTCAGAGATAACTGAGAGATAACTTTTTGTTAGATAATTGATATAACTTAAATGCACATTCAGAACACATCAATTTGGTTATGGAGAAACCAAATGGTAAAAACCCCGGTGGGAATTAGTACCCACAAAGAACTATACTGTTTATAGTAATCCCTGTTAAAAGATTCTTCAACCCTGTTAGGAGTTGTACAATACAATGCAGTAGTATAGTTGACTTGGTTAAGGGTCGGACCCTGTTAGGAGTCTTTTACATATAACCCTGTTAGGGGTGGTGGACTCATTGTCCAAGAGGTGAAGGCTACAACCTTCTGGATAATTGATACACACTGTACCAATGAAATGAACTGTTGCTTTGACACTGCTTGTCTGATCAGTTCCTTTTGTGCACTGATGCGTTAACCTCTTGTAAAGCAATATAACAATCTCCTCTGTATTATGAATGCTTCAACATCAATATCTATATTATCAACATATGATAAATATAGCTCTGTTGCATTAACACTCTGCTCTACTTGTCTATCTCTGGGTTTCGCAATTCTTCTTATCACAAATGACCTTGTATAAATACATACTCCAATTATGAGATCATGGGACCTGTTAGACGACTCTTCATAACATCCTTATCAGCTCTACTAAGCGCGCAAGCATAATTACAACCGCGCAAGTCAATGCTGAATAGACGCGTCGCTTCACAAGTCGGCTTCACCAAATTAATCATAACTTTGTAATCTTCTTGAAACACGTCTTGCGCCTCCAGAACAATATCAATAACACATAACTAATCATGAATATACACACGCATATCCTGAAGATAGGCGCAACTCAAGAACACTTTACATATGTCGGCCTTAAACTGTTAATCCTCCAGAACTGTAACCGTCAATAACAGAATTACATATCTTTACTGAAACTTCATATTTGGGTCTGCGTGTATGAACATAGCATAATAATCATGTCAACAACATGTATCTATCCACGCTGGTCTTCATGTCGTCATATGGATAAGTACATACAGAAGTATTGTTGTGTATTATATGTTGTCATCAATGACAAACATACAATCAATCAACTGTTCAGAATCAAATCTCCAACAATCTCCCCCTTTGGCATTGATGGCAAC
>MU223224.1:5740319-5750387 GCA_018584345.1 Thuja plicata | reverse complement strand
TCAGCATGGTAACATTCCTTCCTATATTTAGGTTTGTAGTCAGATCTGAACTTCTTGACTCTTGTGGGACATTTAGATGCAAAGTGACCAATCTTGTTACATGAAAAACACTTGAATGGTAGTTGTCTTTCATACTTTCCTTTTCCCATCTTTTCTCTCTTAGCAATCATGGCAATTATTTCTTCTAGCTCTTCATCAGTTTCTTCATTCTCATTATGACTATAGATGTGTGAGGATTTCTTACCGTGGATTGAATCTTTGAAGGCTATTTCATTCTTAGGTTCAGTCTTTAATCTTGATATCTCAAATGCAGAGATTTTGCTAATCAAAGTCTCTCTCTTGAAGTCTTGTGAGAATTGCATAGTTTCCTCTAGAATACTGATCTTGTTATCATAGTATGATGTCAGAGTAGTTAACAACTTATCCATTATATCTTCTTCTGAAATTTCTCCTCCATTGTTTCTGATTCTAGATACTGCTTCATTTATCCTCTGATTATAAGCTCTAATGTTCTCTTCATGTAACATCTCAAGGCTGTTGTATTTCTTCTTCCATGTCTTCCTGCATGCATTCTTTGCTTGAACATCTCCTTCAAACATGTCTTCTAAATACTTCCATATGATATATGCTTTGTCAATCTTCTTGATCTCATAAAATTTACTGTCAGATAGGGCGCTGATGAGGGCTTCTTTGGAAATTGCATTATTGGTAAATGTTTCCTTTTGTCTATTAGTAGCATCATCCTTTGCAAGGTCTTTCAGAGATGGAATTACAACTTCTTGTGTAGCAATCTTAAAGATCTCAAAGCCAACACATTGTAGATGTGTTATCATTTTGTTCTTCCAATCCAAATAGTTCTCTCCATCGAACTTAGGGATCTCCTTTCTGAAGTATGCCATCTGATCTACCTTAAGTTGTTAGGCTTTCTCTCCAAGGCACTTGGCTCTGATACCAATTGTTAGAATACTTCAGAGATAACTAAGAGGGGGGGGTGAATCAGTTATTAGTAAATTTAAATCTTTTGTACTTATTAATCCAGATTGATATAACTTAAATGCACATTTAGAACACATCAATTTGGTTACGGGGAAACCAAATGGTAAAAACCCCGGTGGGAATTAGTACCCACAAAGAACTATACTGTTTATAGTAATCCCTGTTAAAATATTCTTCAACCCTATTAGGAGTTGTACAATATAATGCAGTAGTATAGTTGACCTGGTTAAGGGTCAGACCCTGTTAGGAGTCTTTTACATATAACCCTGTTAGGGGTGGTGGACTCACTGTCCAAGAGGTGAAGGCTACAACCTTCTGGATAATTGATACACACTGTACCAATGAAATGAACTGTTGCTTTGACACTGCTTGTCTGATCAGTTCCTTTTGTGCACCGATGCTTTAGCCTCTTATAAAGCAATATAACAATCTCCTATGTATTCTGAATGCTTCAACATCAATATCTATATTATCAACATATGATAAATATAGCTCTACTGCATTAACACTCTGCTCTGCTTGTCTATCTCTGGCTTTTGCAACTCTTCTCATCACAAATGACCTTGTATAAATACATACTCCAATTATGAGATCATGGGACGTGTTAGACGACTCTTCATAACATCCTTGTCGGCTCTACTAAGCGTGCAAGCATAATTACAACCGTGCAAGTCAATGCTGAACAGACGCGTCGCTTCATAAGTCGGCTTCACCAAATTAATCATAACTTTGTAATCTTCTTGAAACACGTCTTTCACCTCCAGAACAATATCAAGAACACATAACTAATCATGAATATACACACGCATATCCTGAAGATAGGCGCAACTCAAGAACACGTTACATACGTCGGCCTTAAACTGTTAATCCTCCAGAACTGTAACCGTCAATAATAGAATTACATATCTTTACTGAAACTTCATATTTGGGTTTGCGTGTATGAACATAGCATAATAATCATGTCAACAACATGTATCTATCCACGCTGGTCTTCATGTCGTCATATGGATAAGTACATACAAAAGTACTGCTATGTATTATATGTTGTCATCAATGACAAACATACAATCAATCAACTGTTCAGAATCAAATCTCCAACACTTTTTAACAAATTAATAATTAATTTGTTAAGTTTAATATACTAGTGGATGATGAGCACACCCAACTTCTCAATAAGATAAAACTTTCCTTGAAGAACTTTTTAACAAATTAATAAGTAATTTGTTAAATTTAATATACCAGTATTTTAAATTTTAATTATATTATAGGTGTTATATGTGAGAAAGGCTTTGTAGTAATCATTGTTAGTTATTATCATTTTTTTCCATTATATATATATATATATATATATATATTGATGAAATTTTCTGACCAATTATATTAACTTAGAAAAGTAAAATTACATCTAAATGAAAAACTAATGGGAGGAAAAAGTCACTCTCTCGGGAGTCACTTGGGCGAAGCCCAGAAGTCTAAGAAATAAGGGCCTTGCCCTGAAACATAAGCAACATAAAAACTAATTAGGCCTAGCCCAGAAAGAGAACACCCTCAAGTAGCCAAAGCCATAGCCGATAGAGGAGGAGGGTCGGGTTCATCATTTTTTCCCCATCCTAGCTCGTGATTAGGTTCATGGTCTGGCATTGTCCAACCATCAACATTATCCTTGTCAGCCTCCTTGTCTTCACGTTGTGGGGAAATAGCCAAAGCCAACCTGGGAAACCCTTTGGAAGATGAAGGTGAGCTGAAATCACCCGCCTAAGTTGGCCAACCAACACTTGTTGGAGAAGTCCAAGTAGGACCAGTTGGTGGAAGTCAGGTCGAGGGAGATCCACGACGGCGTGGAGGATCAACATAGCTATGTGGCAATAAGTGGCACGGGGGTGAGTGGCGGCGAGGTGGTTGAGAGTGGGAAGTGTCTCTATGTCGCCAAGAAGAACTCCAGCCCCGTTGACGACTGCGAGCAAGGGAATGAGCACCCGAAACTAGAGTTTCTAGAGGAACTCTGGCCACCATACACGAATCATTATCCCAATGTTGTAATAATTCCTGCAAGTGGGCCACCTCAAGGGCCACCTTATCTTCTTGAACATGTATCTCTAACATCACATTATTGCAAATGGAAGCTTTAGCATATATGGATACATAAGAATCAATTAAGGCATGTGAAAAAATCACTGCATTTATGCCTTTCCAAATTGTGGAGATAATTTTCATTCTAAAAGTATGTCAAAGTTGCAAAAAAGTAAAGGGAAGGGTGGGGTTATCTCCTAGAAGAACCATATGCCAAGAAAACATTTATGAGTGAAATGGTGAAAAGAAATCATGAATCTGTTAGCGAATAGATTTGTCCTTCAGTATATCTTTCTCAAAATAACTCTATAACCCTTTTGAAAGACAAATAACAACTAACAGTTGGGTAAGTGTTCTTAGCTCACTTCCCTCTGAATTTGATCTTAGGTACAACTCCCTAGGAATATTTTTCAATATTTTGATAACTCCAATTCTATAGTTTTAAATTTTAACCCAAAATTTTATAAAGGCTACTTCGTCATTCTTAGATGAGAAGCATGACAGTATTACTTTAGAAAAGATAAACAAATGTAGAAAGGGAGAGAGAAAATACAGTTTTTCTATCAGTAATGTTTGCATGGAATTAAATGATCAACAACTATAAAATAATAGAATATGGATAGAATCAGGCTACTATGAATTCATAAAAATACACCACAGAATAAAACAGAATGTCAACATGGAACATTTGTTCATTCGTTCCAAATAACACAAATTTGAAAGCTTAATCATAATGTATTCCAAAATTGCAACACAGACAACAATGTAAAATCTACTTTTCCAATAGTATCACTAGATTCAGTCGATATCTATCACGAAATCTCTAAAAACTACCACACCCAAAATTAAAATATCTAATTATGATAAGTTTCTCGAACCCTTTTCTAGTTTCCAATAGCACTATTTATAGTTTTTAAAATGCCGAGAGGTCTCCCTGAAAATGCGACCTCTTCAAAAAATAGTTATAAAACATAACCAAATTAAGGAGGACACATGTCCTCAGAAGTTTGCATGCAAATTCAAAGAAAAAACTAACTATCCAGCTCGGGCTCTTTTTCAACTACACGCTCTTTGCTTCCTGCTGGGCTTCCATCTTCTTCGGCAACAGTCTAAGTGGGTTTCCATTCCTTGTAGGCTTGAATCAACTCCTTGGCAACTTGCAGATGTGGGACCTTTGAATTTAGGATTCGGTCCATTGAGGCCTCCTTGCTCCATTTTAACTTCAATACCTTCTCCACTAGCCCAGGTAGCTGATCAACACATAGGTATAGCATTGACTCGATCCTCACCATTTGTGTGTAATTTGTGGCCTTCGGGTTAGACTTTTTTTTAATTGCTTTCATGGTTGAGTCAAAGGCTTCCAAGGCTCCTTTTAATTCTTGTTCTCCATAAGCTGTTGAATAGGTATAAGTGAAGTTGATAATTTTTATTTCATTCAGCATAGCTTTCTGAATCTGTTTTGCCTCAACTTCATAATCCTCGGTTTCAACGATGGTATTTTTTATGACAGAAATCCGCCAGCTTATGTTCTTTCTGAGTATGAAGAAAATTGATTCTTCAGTGGACTTTAGTGACTTCCCTGTACAGAACTTGTTGAAGCCATACCTGTCTATCTCAAGAAATTTTCTCACTACAGAGACCCACTTCTCTTCCCCCCATCCCAGACCTGTCACTGAGTTTGTGATTCCCCCATTATGGCCTCAGTATCGTGAAGAACCACATGTGAGTCTTTAATATATTGGAGACCGCTATTGATTACCACGTTCATCCATTTGTCCACAGAAGACACCAGGACACGACCGCACTAGACTTGGTTTAGTAGGTCCTTGCTTTCTGCAAAGTTCAGATTAAAGACCAGCGGAGACTGGATCAAAGGTGTGGCATCAAAGTTGCAGAAGGCATTAATAAATTGGGATAGTGACACAATTGTCTGCTTCATTTCCTTTTTCTCTTTGCTATCCTTCCAGGATGTCATCAATATTTGTTGAGTCATTTCTTTAAATAAATGGTTTTTGCCTGCTCTATCCATGGTCCCCAGCTCAATTTTGGTCACCTCAAAGTCTTCAGCTGCAACTTCCTATTTTTCTTCCTTTGGCCTGTAAGTAGCCACTTCGGCAGTCCATTTTCCAGTCTTTGTGGATCGGCAAACATCCGGGCGGTGCTCTTAACCTTTTTTGCCTTAGGGGTCTTCTAAACATACTTATTAACAATATCGTGCATCGGGATGGAAATAGGAACCAGACTTTGATTCTTGTTGACAGAGGTAGTCAGCCATTTTGGTGTTGTATTTGCTGCGGCTAGTTTCTCAGTTACTTTTGTCGACGTGTCCATAAGATCTAGTGTTACATCATCAAGATAAAAAAGATCCTTCCCTACTTGCTCATCTTCCCCAATCTGGTAACTCATATCACCAAACTTATCATCTTCTAAATTAATTGTCTCAATGTTCTCTTGAGCCATTTTTTCTTTGCTCTGGGATTGGGTCTTTGAATTGGTAACCCTCTGAGGAGAAACTATAGGTGAAGGCTCTGCAGTAGGCTTCTTCTTGGAACTCCTAGTTCGCTTCTTCCCCAAGGAACCTTGTTCTGTAGAAACCTCTAAAAATTGGAGCTCCAAGATCCTTAACTTCCGTCCGCCCATTTCTCAATAGTGACAGTAGTTCAAAATATGAGCGGAATGATGGGCTTAAATAGAGATTGCGAAAGACTTAATCATTAATTAAAAATCTTTACAACAATAAAAGCTAAAGGCCTGATGTGACAGTTTATGCATGTAATTCATTAATGTTACTTGCGCAAACTTTAATGTTGTATGGATTAATGATTGATTTGACACCTCAAACACATTAATTAGTGCCACTACTTTCCTGTATTAAATGCCTTTATTTCTGTAGGACCCAATGCTGAGCTGTTGGAAGATTACTTTTTTCTTTCCACCTCGTTTCTTCTTTGAAAACCTTTGAACACCCTTGAACAAAGTTCAAGATGGTTCACATGTGTTCAACATAGTTCAAGCTCTTCAATCATCCGAGTCAATCTTCAAGCAATACATCCCATACTGATATGTCCAAATTCCTTCTTCTTTTGTAGCCTCAGTATTCCCATGAATTATAAACACATAAATCATTTTTGCCAACTTTATACACTTGTCAAACTTCTTTAGAAATAAGAACCACCTTGAACTGGTTTGAACTAAGTTCAAACCTGTTCAAGGATGTTCAAAGGTGTTCAAGAATGTTCAAACAAATTGTTAGCAAATAAAATTTACACTTTTCCAAGCATGACAGGACCACAGGACCAAAATCTTAGTGAATGATTGGACTCAGAAATATTAAGGAACTTAAGATTATCAGAAAACACAATGATGACTCAAGAAATCATTTAAAAAGGACAAGTACCAGATTTGGACTAACATTGGCTCTGATTGGGGACAACTTTTTCCGAAAGGCAGAGAACTCAAAACTCTGGTTTTGCAAACTACTGAAAGGTTTCAGAAGAACTTCACAACAACAAGAAGGAAAGACAAATGATAGGAAAACAAACTAAACCTACTATGTACAAAAATTCACATAAAACATGACTCAGAGCTTGAAAAGTTTCAGGTCTTTCCCATTGTAGGAAAATAGTAAGATTGTTCCATCCAGGTAGGCCAGTTTAAAGGCATTATATCCTAACTCTTCTGCAACAATGAAGGGTCTTTTCCACAATGATTCAAACTTGCCACGCACTCCCTTCAATTCTTTCCTCTTGTCCCAGAGCAAGACTTCATCTCCTTTGATAAAATTTTGAGGTCTAGCTCTTATGTCAAAACTATTCTTAACTCTGGCTTGGTGTTCAGTAATTTTTTCTACCAATGCCTCTCTTTCTTCCTCCAACTTGTGCAAGTACATGATCATTTTCTCCAAAGAGTCTTTAAACTTGTGCAATTTTGGTGCCAACATTTCTAAAGGAACTGATACTTGAGCGCCTACTCCAAAGGTTCCATGCCAAATTCTCTCTTAGGAGTGATCCTATCAGCCCAAAGAGCTTCATAGAGTTTCTTGTGCCAATTTCTACCACTGTCATCTACTAATTTTTTTCATAATCATAATCATATTTTTAATAATTGACTCCGCTTGCCCATTACCTTGAGGAAAGTAATATGATGAATGGGCCAATGAAATACTATGATCATAACAGAAAAGGGTCAGCTCCTGTGATGAGAAATATGTAGTATTGTTAGCTACAATCTTTTGAGGTACTCCAAAGCACACAAGAATATTGTCTTTCAAGAAATCACACACCACTTGAGAATTTTCTTTCCTGGTCGGGATGGCCTCAACCCACTTAGTGAAATATTCAGTTGTTGTTAGAATATTAACATGACCAACGCTTGACTAAGGATTAACTGGACCAATAAAATATATTCCCCATTGCTTAAAAGGCTTGCTCACCACAACAGGTTTCAAAGGTAAAGTGGCTAACTGGGGCCTTCTTGAAAACAATTGACATTTTTCATAATTTCTGACGAATGCATATGCATCTTTGAACATCCCTGGCCAATAAAAATAGTTTTGAAGAATTTTAAAAGTTGTCACAGTGGAAGAAAAATGACCTCTGCAGGCTTCTTCATGGAAAATTTTTAGCAACTGCAACTGTTGACTTTTAATTACACATTTGAGGAAAGTTCCATTGAGACTCCTCATGTATAAAATGCCTTTCCATATCACATACTTCGCCGCCTGGAGTCTCAAGTTACGTCTTCCCTTGGTCATTAACCGTGCAGGGCACTCTCCATAAGTTAAGAAATATGCTATATCACAAAACCAAGAATCTATCAAACTGACCAACAATGCCTAAGATGTTTCACCTTTTGATCCTTCTGATTTATTCAAATTCTCTGCTATAAATTTACATAGACCTCTTCCTCTAACTAGCTTAGTTGGTTTTATTGTTAAGTCATATTCTTGTATTTTGGTTACCCACGTTGCTCTCTTATTCATTGCTATTTCTTGATGAGTGAGAAGGGTTTTCACAGCTGAGTCAGGAACATAAACTATGGAGTGTGAATGAAGGATATAGAACATGAATTGCTTAACTGATTTCAGTACAGTAAAAGCTTGTTTTTCTATGGAGGAATATTTTAGTTCATGCCTTTTTAATGGAGTACTCATAAAAGCAATATGTGCTTCATTCCTAGAAACATCCTTCTAAGTTAAAATTCCTGACAAAGAGTGATCAGAAGCATAACAATAAATAATAAAATCTTTCTTATAGTCAGGATAAACTAGAGCCGGAGCATTTTCTATGGCAGTTTTGATCACATTAAAGGCCTTCATACCATCTTCTGTCCATTTAAAGGGTTGTTTTTCACTCATCATCCCCACATTATGCCTAGTCAATTCAGAAAAATCTAGAACAAAGGCTCTTAAGAAGTTGATTTGACCAAAAAAATATTTAACCCCTGTCCTAGTTGATGGTAGGTTGATCTGCTAGATTTCCTTCACTCTTTTAGGGTCAATTCTGATTCCTTCATTGGAAACGATATGACCTAATAGTTTTCCTTCTATCACACAGAAAATGGACTTCTTAGGGTTAAGTGATATACCGTGCTCTCTACACCTCTAAAGGACTAATTGATGGTTTCTAAAATGATGCTTTCTTCTCTTAGATTAAACCATAAAGTCATCAAGATAAATCACTATTATCCTGTTTCTCATGTCTGCGAAGGAAGAATCCATAGCTCTCTAAAAAGTAGCCCCTCCATTGATCAATCCGAAGGGCATTCAGTTATATGCAAATGCTCCCCAAGGTGTAGTAAAATCAGTTTCATGCTTGTCTTCATCTGACACACTCACTTTATTATAACTTAAAAATCCATCAAGAAGGGACATCATTTCAGGTCCTACCACGGTTTGCAAAACATGTTCCATTTTAGGCAAGGCATAATTATCTTTCAAGATGGCTTGATTCAAGTTACGGAAATCAACACAAATTCTTATTTCTTTGTTTTTATTTCTCACTGGGATGATATTTGCAATCTAGGTTGAGTGATGAATGGGGTAAATGATTCTTTCCTTTAAAATGTTGTCCACCTCCCTCAGAATAGCTTCTGATACTTTGGGATTATAGCTTCAGAGCTTTTTCCGAAATGCCTTAGACTCTGGTTTGAGGGGAATATGTTGACTAAATTTTTCTTTCTGGAAATCCTTTAAATCATCATAGCTCCGACAAACACATCCATATAGGCGGTCAACAAGACTTGTAGGTTTTTCTTTTCTAGCGCAGATAGAGTTTTTCCAACAGATATCTGAATTTGGCTCATAAAGAATTTCTTACGTAAGATTTGCATAATGAGATAAGAAAGAGATCCTAAGGCCAATTTTAGTTTCTTACACTTAATTATTATGATAAAAAGGATGGAAAGGAGCATGTAAAGAATAGTGGGATAAGATACCTACCTCATAAAATAGCAGACCTGGAAAAACTCATTTTCTGAAGTTTGTAGACTATTTCTGAAAGAACTGACTGATGATCCCAAACTGGAACGCTGAGACGAACAAAACCTAGAAATATTTTCCCAATCCGATGTCATCTTGTGAAAAATATCAACCTTGACCCACAAATGTCAACCCTGACACAATAATGTCGACCTTGACCTGCACATGTCCGACAGAGAATCTGTTCACATCATCCGAAAGAAAGCTGAAAAGGGTACCCAGATCTGGTCTCAGATCTGCTATTCCACACTTGCAAATATCTAAAAAGAGGGGTTTTGGGGTGGATATACAGGGTTTTTCCTTATTCAAACCCCCATTTGGGTGATCTCCACCTCCACGAATAGCCGAATATAGAATGTATGGTGTGTGTGTGTGTATTGCTCTTTTGAAAAGACTCTTTAAACATGCAATATCAAGATCTAATCTTCTAGATTAACAATCCTAACATAACATGGAAATGAGAAAGTAATGCATAGATTTGAATATGAAAAAGAAATCATACCAAGCCCCCAAGGCTAAAGTAT
>MU223224.1:5669619-5699452 GCA_018584345.1 Thuja plicata | reverse complement strand
TATCCCTTCATCAAGTCCTTGTAGACTTATCTCCTTTCTATCCTCAGTCTCTTGTATGGTTTCTTCACAACCATCACATTCTTCTTCTTGAACCCCCTCAGTAGGTTCTTCTTTCAGCATCTTCCTCACTGCAATTAGCCTCTTGATGGGCCAAGCAACTTTATTTTTCACTTTCACATGCCAACTTGTGGCTTCCTTCTTCATCTCTATATCTAAGAGCCTCAACTCTTCACTCTTCAATGTCCCCTTCATCCTTGAGACCTCTTCTTGCAACTCACCATTTCTATGCCATTCTCCTTGGCATCTAAACACTTCATCTTCTTCCCTTAAGGCTTCTTCCTTAGCCTTTTTAGTGACCCTAGGTGCTCCTGCACCAATCTTCTTCCCAACTTTGGGTATCAAGTACAATTACAAGGTCCTCTAACCTTTGATGACATGATTAAACAAGCTGTAAGAATCAAGACATTTATGATCAAGAAAGGAGAATTGACCTTACACAAAGAAAATAAACAAGGGTCTTCTTCCTCAAGCAAAGATAAATCCAAATTTCCCAACAAGAACCAAAATGTTGTGAATGATGGTGTTGTAGACAATGTGACTGTTAAGCCTTCCAAGGCTTCCTTTAATCTCACTACCATGATGCAAGCAGCTAAATCCACTGAACAGGCTGCGGCAGGATCCAAACCAAGCACTTCACGATTTTCTGGACCTAAACCTTGGGCTCCTAGACCCAAGCGCGAATTCACTCCTTTAGGAGAATCTCTTGAGGTAGTTTACAAGACTCTTGTGGACAACCATTTACTTACTCCATTGGATAATTCACGACCCTTTGATCCACAACCAAGACCTCATTGGTGGAATGAATCCGCTTATTGTGATTTTCACCAAAACAAAGGTCATAACATAGATTCTTGTCAAAAATTGCGGCATACAATCCAGGATCTCATTGATAGTGAGGTATTGCCATGGGAGGTCACAACAAAAACTCTGATCACCAAGCTTTCAAAGATCCATTTCCTCCTCATGGAAATGGTGAATCATCTAAAGGCAAAAATACTATTGCTAAGGTCAACTATACTTACATCAATAATGACAATGTCATTAATATGGTTGAACCTATTGATACTGAATACTGTAATGTCATCATTCTCAAGGGAAAAGAAGATACTTCCAAGTCTAAAATGCCTTTCATTTTGTGAGGGTCTGCACCTCAGTCTTTTGAACAAGGACAGTCTCAAGTTAGCGCTAATGTTGTTACTCGATCTCATGCTAAAATCATTCTCAAAGGCCCTGAGCCTTCTATATCTACATCAAATCAACCTTCAGAAAAAGCTAAGGTTGAATCTATTACTAAGAATCCAAAAGTGGATTCCTCATCTAATGCTACCAATTACAACATTCTTGATCAATTGCAACGTACTAATGCTCAGATAACTACTTTTGAGCTCCTGAAAATCTCCCCTGCTCACAGGGAAATCCTGGACAGAGCCCTCACTGAGGCAAATGTCCCAAAAGATCTTGATCTCGACTGGTTTCAATCTATGGTAGGTCACTTGACCTCCTCACATTACTTGTGTTTCTCTGAGGAAGATGACCATTCTTTGAGTCACCCACATAATAACCCGTTGCACATTGAAGTCATGATTGGTCCCAAGCATGTTCATCGTGTTCTCATAGATAATGGCGCTGGCCTAAATATTTGCTTTGCTAGTTTCCTTATTGAGTTAGGCTATGGTGAAGATCGCATTGATGCTCGCAAAAAGATTACCATTAAAGCCTATGATGAGGAAGAAGGTAAATCCAAGGGGCTAGTTGTATTGCCAATTAGAGTTGGTCCTGTTGAACAGGATGTTATCTGTCAAGTGCTTGACATCCCTTTGGCATACAATATCTTGTTAGGAAGGCCATGGATTCATGAAATGCAAGCTGTCCCTTCTACATACCATCAGTGCATTAAGTTCCCATTCCAATGTTCTGAAGTGACTATACCTGCTAATACATGCTATCATTGCAATGCCCTCACAAAATCCGTTGACATCCTTGTGCCTACAAATAGAGAATCTATTGAAATCCTTGAGGATAAATTAAAAGAGATGGAAAAGAGCTTCACACTCAAAGAAACTGATATGGGAGGATATAAGATTGAACTCGTGCTATCTATTACATCTTTGCCTTTGTCTCCCCGTTCCTTTGGGAGACCTTTTGAGAACACTAAACCATCTATAGTTCCTCCTCCAACAAAGTATGGTGGCACCTTTGTACAAGCCACAGTACCATTAGAAGAAGAAGCTGAAAACAGAGCTATCAAAGCTTGGATCTATAAAGGAGAAGACAATTCTGAAAATACTCCTCCTTATGACATAAAACCTGAGCAATATGGCAAGGGTTTATCTATTATGAAACATTTTGGCTATAAAGGGGATGGTCCCATAGGTGCGAATCATAAGGGATTGATTGCACCAGTTGAAGCCATTGGTCATAGGACACGTGAATTTATAGGTATAGGCTTCCAGAAACTTACATTTCAATTGGGAATAAATAAGTTTTTACCTCGAGAAGATAAGAAACCAACACCTGAAGAAACACCTAAAATTGTTGAACCTGAAGACAACTCTGATGAGGATACTTTTCCTTATCCTATTCCACCAGACCTGGAAGCATTCTTTGCTGAGCTAGATAACTTTGTACCATGTGTCAGTACAGTAGACACTGACAGTGATTATGATACAGCCACTTCCATTGCTCCATCAACTTATGAAGAGTGGAAAGAAATATATACTCTGAATCCTGGTCATCATGATGATTTATACATACCACCACACTTTCAAGAACGGTCTAGTGAAGGGTCACATGGGTCTGACTCCCTAGGTGTTAACATGTCATCTATTATGGTCACTAGGAATCAAAGGAATTTGACTATACCTTTGGATGAGATCACTTTGGGTCTCGACTTGCTTGTCCGTGCCTTTGATGATTATACTATGAATGCACTTGAACCCGTCACTCCTCTTTCACTTCGCCATCCTGATCTTATAGACTGGAACTCTACCTCCCCATCTAATGAAGTCCTTACATTCCAGAATGATTACGCTCTTGCTTGTTACCTGCATGCTGTCGAACCTGTAACGTCTCCTACTAGCGAAAAAAGTGTCAACATGACTGAGGCTGACATCAAGTATCTTAGTTACAAAATAAAAAGAAGAAAAAATAGGTGCTCTGATGGTGAAAACCACCTTGTGGCAGTATCAGAGCCTAAAATAGTCAAAATAAAAGATGTATCCAAAGGTGAAAACCTCTCTAAGGCACCTACGGATGAGATACTTGATGCGCTTCTGAGTCATTTTCAGGAAAGATCATCTATTCTTATTGAGCCAACTCAACCTATAAACTTGGGTACAGAGGCAGAACCTCAAATTATTCACTTGGCACAATCACTATCAGAGGCAGAAAGAGAGAAATTCACCACATTCTTCAGAAAGAAAAAGGTTAACTTTGCATGGAAATATTCAAATATGCCTGGATTAGACCCTAATCTAATCATGCATCATCTATCCATTGCACCAGGTGTTAAGCCCATCAAGCAGAAGCTTCGCAAAATGCATCCACATGTAGCTCTACTTGTCAAAGCTGAATTGGAGAAATTGCTTAAGGTAGTGTTTATCAGAGTAATTGACTATGCCGAGTGGATCTCTAATATTGTTCTAGTATCCAAACATGATAAATCTATAAGAGTCTACACAGACTTCAGAGACTTGAATTTGGAATGTCCTAAGGATGATTTTCCATTGCTTAATATTGATATGATAGTAGATATGACAGCTGGGTATGAAATGTACTCATTAATGGATGGTTTCCCCGGTTATAATTAGATACAAATTGCGCCAGAGGACCAAGAGAAAACAACTTTCAAATGTTCCTGGGGCACCTTCTGTTGGAATGTCATGCCCTTTGGACTCAAAAATGTAGGTGCTACATATCAAAGAGTGGTTACCACCATATTTCATAATATGATGCATAAAATAATGGAAGATTATGTGGATGACACTTTAGCTAAAAGTATGCACCGAAAGAAACATCTTGCTGATCTAGGTCCTATACTAGATCGTATGGAACAATTTAGTTTGAGACTTAACCCTAAGAAATGCACATTTGCCGTAACATCTGGAAAGTTACTGGGCTATATCATCTTTGCCAAAGGTATTGAAGTGGATCCTGAAAAGTACAAGCTATTATGGAAATGCCGCCACCTAAAAATATCAGACAAATGAGAGGACTTCAAGGCTGACTGTAGTCTATCCGGCATTTTATCTCTCAACTGGCGGACAAGTCACAACCATTTACCAAGACTTTGCACAAGGGTGTGGCTTATCAGTGGAATAAAGAATGTGATGAAGGGTTCACACAAATCAAGCAGTATTTTGCGGACCCACCAATCTTGACGACTCCTATTCATGGGAAGCCATGTATACTTTACATATCTGCTACAGATACATCATTGGGTATCCTACTGGCTCAAGAAGATCAGCACAAGAAAGAAAGGGCTATCTATTACATTAGTTGAGCTCTGGTCTCCTATGAAATGAAATATTCTTCTATAGAGAAGGCTTGCCTTGCAGTGGTGTTTGCTTCACAAAAATTGAGCACTATATGCTAGCTCATACTACATGTCTAATTGCTAAAATTGATCTTCTAAAATATTTTCTCAGTAAAGCTACCCTTACAGGTAGACTAGCTAAATGGGTTATGCTTCTCAGTGAGTTTGATATTGAATATGTTGAAAGGAAAGCCATTAAGGGCCAAGCAATAGCAGATCAGTTGGTGGAAGCACCTCTAGTTGATCATCAACCATTGCACATTAAATTTCCAGATGAGTCCATATTACTTCTTACACATCGCTCATGGACTATGTTTTTTGATGGTTCATTTACCCAACAGGGGTCAGGTGCTGGGATACTGTTCATTACACCTCAAAGGTACTCTTTACCAAAAGCATACAAGATGTTGTTTCCTTGTATGAACAACATTGCTGAGTACAAAGCCCTCATCAATGGTATGAAGATCGCCCTTGAGTGGTGCGTGGATGAACTAAATGTTCTTGGAGATTCCCAGTTGGTCATCAATCAGGTCAATGATATCTATCAGACAAGGGATGACAAGTTGATACCTTATAAATGGTTGGTTGATGATCTTAAACAATATTTTACTCATATCACATTTCAACAAGTTCCGAGGGCAGATAATAAAGCGGCAGACGCCATGGCCACTCTTGCCTCTATGCTGCAAATGCCTGAAAATGATTTTAGACATGAATTCCTGGTGGAGACATTACGCTACCCAGCCTATGACTCCTCTAACTCTCGGATGATCTATTCTATCATAGGACATGACTCATCCCACTACCATCACATCTTCTCCTACCTACGTGACCAGATTGTTCCAGACACTTACTCCCAGAATGAGAAACGTCACCTAATCTGTAGTGGCTCATGGCTCATCATCATCGCTATTGACTTATATAGATGTGGTCTAGACGGTACTATCCTTAGGTGTTTAGAACCTGATGAATCCAAACAAGCGTTAGTAGAGGTGCATGAAGGCATCTGTGGGTCACACTCTAACAGCATGACACTGGCCCACAAACTTATTAGAGCTGGTTACTATTGGCCAGATATGGAAAAAGAAGCAACACAGTTTGTTATGTCCTGCAAAAAATGTCAACTACATGGAAACCTGATTCATGCCCCAGCCAAGGAGTTGATTCCATTTATTACTTTCTGGCCATTTCAACAATGGGCCTTTGATTTAGTGGGACAGATCTACCCCTCGTCCTCCAATGGACATAACTTTATCATTACAGCTACGGATTATTTTACTAAGTGGGTGGAGGCAGTCCCTCTCACCGTTGCCAGTGGCAAAATAGTAGCAATGTTTATTCTCAATTACATCATCTACAGGCATGGTGTACCCTCAGCGATTATCACAGATAATGGGGGACAATTTAAAAACAAGGATTTGATAGAGCTCTACTCTAAATTTAAAATTACTCAACAATGGTCTTCCATCTATTATCCTTAGGGTAATGGACAGGCGGAAGCTTCCAACAAAACAATCCTTAAGATTCTGAATCACACAGTGCATAAATCCGGACGAGATTGGCATCTCCGGATCAATCTAGCTCTTTGGGCCTACAGGACAAGTATAAGAACACCAACAGGGGCTACTGCCTATGCGTTGGTTTATGGAGCAGATGCTATGCTACCTATTGAGGTCGAGATTCCTTCTCTGTGAGTCTCTCTAAAAGGCCTCATTAGTGATGAAGATACCAGAATATCTCGGCTACAAGAGCTAGAATTACTCGATGAATGTCGCCAAGTGGCGTTCAATCACCTAAGAGTATACCAGAAGAGGATGTCTAAAAGCTATAACAAGAAGGTCAGACCAAGGGATTTCGAAGCGGGTGACCTTGTTCTAAGGGAGAACCCTAAGAATCAACAACATCGGGTCCAGAAAGACAAGTTTGAACCTGATTGGCTCAGTCCATATATTGTTACTGCAATGTTTGGGTTTGGTACCTATCAACTCTCTACTATTGAAAGAGAACAACTCAAAGAGCCCCCATTAACGCTCTTCATCTAAAGTGGTTCTACAGTTGAGACATCTTCAATATGCTCATGTATATATTAAAGTCCTGAAAAAATGATCATCTTAGTGAAAACCTAGTGATAGGCACTTTGATGTATTTCCAAAAAAATCATATATTCCAAAAATACAAAAAAATTAAAAAATTGAAAAATACAAAAAAAGGGAAAAAGAGAAAAAGTGTCATTAATGAAAACCTAGCAAACAGGTATCATGGTAGCAAAAAAATAATTTCTGCCAAGATGGTGAAAACCTGGTAAACAGGTGCCTCTTGTTCCACAATGCTATATCTATTGCAGTACCACTTGGCTTGACACATTTGCTTTCTTGCTTTGCTGCTTTGCTGCTTTCCTGCTTACATTTGCTTTTAGTTACCTGTCAAGACACCAACTTACATGGATTGAAACTGGTCATACTCTCAGAGAAACCCTCCTGTTCTAGGGGGCACTTTCGTATTATCTTTTAAGGATCTTCTTCACATCAGTCACCGATGGTTCTCACTGCATCTGCCTACTGATGTATAGTTTATATTATGATCGCTTCATTTTAGCATCTCTCTCACGTCGGTCACCAGTGATTCTCACTGTGTCTGCCTACTGTCATTATTCTATCAAGATTGCTCACATTTGTTATAGTTGGAGTTATCCTCGACGATCTATCTATTGATACTCATTCTTGACGATTCTATGCTTTATTTTGTGTATATCTTTCAGTCACTTTGGTGACACTCTGGTTCCTTTGCGAACCCTCCTGACTTGTCATTTGATTCAGCGCCATATGCTTGGGGGCAATCAAATCTTGTTTGTCCTCGCAACATACATCAAGTCAATCATCATTACTTGGGGGCATTGGCCCCCCCATTTGATCACATATTTGGTTTACACCCGAGTCAGTAATCTTGTCAATTCTCAAGGACAACTTGCTACTGACACAAACTGGTGTTTTTCAACACCACCCTAAACAGTATTTTTTAACACTATCTTTGGACACATCTGTGTTTTTTAACACACATCGGATATCTCAAATGTAAACATCTATCACTAAAATTCAAACATAATGCACGCACAAGCACAACGGTATTTTTTCAACACCTCATACATATATACATTCGTAAAACTTTGAAGCTGGCTGAGCTATGCTTGAAAATTTCTTTGTATGCTGTCTATTCTCATAAATTTCATTGATATTTTCTTTGTCTACTACTTGTTGGTGTAGTCCTGATGATTCAGCAACGTAATATAAATAGGGTGTATGTGATAAGAGCTCCCGCAATAAGGTGGAACAACCTCACATCCCTCGATCTTGTTTATTTGTATGCCATGGTGAGGTCGGTACTATCTCCTTGCTTGTTATTGCTTTGTTTGTTATTGTTTTGTTTGTTATTGATCTATTTGTTTACACATGATCACACTCATGGTTATCTTGGCTTTTAATGCCTCGATACTGGTGTACTCTTGCAACATTAACTAGAAACAATGTTCAGGTCATCTTGGCTTTTGTGCCCTGGTGCTTACGTTCATTTCCTACATTTTATCCGATGTGAGTCATATTCATATCCTTATGGTTGCATTGTGGTGCCAGTGAGGGTTGTATTGCCTTTGATGTTCCAAAAAATGCTCAATGATGATGATTTTATGATGGGTCTCACAACCATATCCTAGAATTGCATTTTCATATTGCATCTAGCATAGGATTGCATTTTCATTCTAGACTTGCATTGTGACAATGACTCAGTGTTCTCTTCATTGCATTCTTCTGGGTTCATACTTTGGAGAGTTCTTCACCATTCACATTTCATCATGACTAACCAAGTGTTTGATCCTCGCTCTCTATCTTCAGCTATATGCTCAACCCATTTTCAGGATCGAAATTGAAATCTGACACTTCTATATCGCTCAAAATCACATTTTAAATTTTTTGGGACCGACGCGATCAGACACTTGTGCAGTCGAATTTCTGACATCACTTTCTTGTCAGAATCTTATCATATCATCATTTTCTGAATTCTTTGACTTTTTTCCTCAAAAGTCAACTCTGGTCAACCCCAGTCAAACTTGGTCAACCAGACCTCCAAATCACTCAAAATTGATTTTGACTCTTCTGAATTCTTCTGTAATCTATTCTAAGTTCTTCTTGATCTCCGATTCAACATCTATCTATGATTTTTTGCTCTCCATCATCAATATGGCGTGTCATCTTTCTATTTCGCTCCTGAGGGGGCAGGATGATTACATCATTAAATCTATTTCAATCAATCTGATCTAACCTTTGAAAGTCCTCATTGCTAGGGGCATCTCATCACTTGGGGCATGTTCAGTTTTTCGTACCTCACGGTCAAAACTAGATACTCCATAATCAATAAGGGCATCTTTGTTCCTTACATCTTGTCATCTTTTGGGACAGATATCGGGGCAATCTAACCCTGACTCCTGAAGGTTAAGCCTCGTTCTGGGGATAACCTTGTGAAAGATATTTATCCATCTTTTGGGACAGGTATCGGGGCAATCTAACCCTAACTCCTGAAGGTTAAGCCTCATTCTGGGGATAACCTTGTGAAAGATATTTATCCATATTTTGGGACAGGTATCGGGGCAATCTAACCTTGACTCCTAAAGGTTAAGCCTCATTCTGGGGATAACCTTGTGAAAGATATTTATCCATCTTTTGGGACAGGTATCGAGGCAATCTAACCCTGACTCCTAAAGGTTAAGCCTTGTTCTGGGGATAACCTTGTGAAAGATGTCAATCTGACTAGTGTCTGGGTGATCTAACCTAGATGTTGGGGGACTAAGCTTCGTTCTAGAGATATTCCTAAAACCTCTATTTACTATCTTTTGGGACAGGTATCGGGGCAATCTAACCCTGACTCCTGAAGGTTGAGCCTCGTTCTGAGGACAATCTTGTGAAAGATATCTATTTGGCCGGCGTCTTGGCAACCTAACCTAGACTTTAGAGAGTCAAGCTCTATCCTGGAGATGGCTCTGAAATCTTTGCATCATCAATTTTCAAATCTATTCTTTTGTGCTTTAGGCATCAAACTATTCTTTGAATCAATGCGCTGCTCGCACATCAATTCAAAGAGGGGCAAAATGTAACACCCCAAAATTGGCATCTTGCAACCTTAACCAATTTTGTTGCATTTGTTATTCTTCTAAATCATCAAAGTCCTATTGTAGTAGGCAATTCTAAGTTTTTAAATGACTCTACTGGACCTAAGTGTCAAATGCATAAAATCCTAAATTTGCATCAATCATACATCATATTTAATTCCTAAATACCTATTTGGCTAAACAAACCCTGTTATTGAATTAATTTAATTATAAAGTCCTAGCACTTTAATTAAATTAAATCCACCCTCTTTAGCTAAGACACATGGAAAAGGGATTAAATAATATTTAATTATTAAATAAATATCCTCATTTCAATCATTGAATTTAATTATTCAAATAATTGAGAAAAAGCAGTTATGAGGTCATATTTATTTAATTAATTGGATATTCTCTCAAAAATCTTTCTTTTATTTAGAAATGGAAATTTTGAATTAATTGTGCTTTAAAGAGAAAGAAAACAATTTAATTCAAATAAAACAGAATTAAATCAAAGAAAGAAAACAGTTAAAGCAGAGAGAAAACAATTGATTGTATTCTTTTAAATAAAGCTTTCTATTTTAAATTGGCTTTTTTATCTGTTTTATTTCAAAGAGGAAAGTTTCTATTTTGATCATCTCAGAGTCTATAAAAGAACTCTCATTCTTCATTCAACCCCCCCCGATTATTTCCTGACCCCCCACTCACTTTTGCATTGTTAGAATACTGAATTATTGTCTCATTTACTTGCTAATCTCATATAGAATAATTTCATATTGCAATAAGATAGTTTCAATTTCTAGACTAATTGCATTGAAATCATGTCTTAGCTTAATCTCTCATATTTCATTTCTTAGTATAATATTGCATTGTATTTCATTCATTATGATAAATCCTTAGTTCCTAGATTGGTCCATGGTTGTGAGACTCTCATCCTGAGAGCAATTTCAAAAACCCCATTTGCATAGAAGGAAACATGTCGAATCATGTAGGGAGATAAGATGAATAATCTCATATTCATTCTTGTGTGTACCTGGTGAAGAAGGACTATGTTGAAGTGTGTGGTTGATTAACAAGGCCAAAATTAACACATACACCTTCCTGACTCAAAACAACTCTAATGGCACTGGCACTAGCATCACAGTCTACTTGAAATAGCTTATTAAAATCAGAAGTTCCAAAATCAGTTATTCTGTAACTTTTGTTTTCAACAAATCAAAACTCTTTTATGATTTTGTAGTCCACTTAAACTCTTTCTTACCCCCTCTCATTGTTTCCATTAGGGGGCCACAAATTCTATTGAATTTTTTTTATAAAATTTCTATAAAACCTAGCCAAATCATCAAAATATATCACCTTAGTAGTACTCCTTGGAGTAGGCCATTCAATAATACTCTTCACTTTCTCTAGGTCCATCTTAAGACCATTTGTTGAGACAAAAAAATCCCAGGTACACTAACTCCTTCACAAGACTACACTTCTTCAAATTAATCAATAACTTTTCTTCTCTTAATTTCTCAAGCACCCTACGAATATGCATCATATGCCATTCCAATGTCTTATTGAAGATCAAAATATCATCCAAGTAAACAATAACAAACTTACTCATAAATTCTTTCAATACCTCATTCATGAGCCACATGGATGTGCACTGGTTAGCCCAAAAGGAATGAATAACCACTCATACAATCCTTCTTTTGTCTTGAAGGTTGTATTCCATTCATCTCCTTTTCTAATCTAGATTTGGTGATATCCACTCTTCAGATCTATCTTTGTGAAGTACTCAGCTCCACTCAAGCAGTCTATTATATCATCCATTCTTGGTAAGGGAAATCTATACTTGATAGTAATCTTATTGATAGCTTGAGAATCGGTACACATCCTCTATTCTCCATTTTTCTTTGGTGCTAGTACTACAAGTACAACACATGGACTCAAACTCTCTCGAATCAACCCTTTTTGTAACTCTTACACTTTTCTATTAAACTCTTCACTCTCTGCTAGAGTCATTCCATGGCCTGCCTTATTTGGCAAACTAGCTCCATGAATCAATTCCATTTGATGACTAATCTTTTTTATTGATGATAATCCATCAGGTACATTATTAGATACAATATCCTGAAACTCACCCAACAAATTTACAACTTCCACAAGTACATCTTCTACTACCTCTTTATCAACTTTTGAAATTAGAGCAAAACACATATGCTCATGCTTCATGCCTTATATAAAATTCCTTCCATAAACTAAACATATCATAGCATTACTACATACTGCAATCACCCAAAATGGTCTTCTAAACTATAAGCCCCTAATCTTGATTATTCGATCTTTAATTATCAAAGTTCTAACCAAAGGCAATTTTGTTCATCAATTCAACCAGATCTGATCACTAGCTTGTATTTAATCATTAAATCAATTAGAATCTCAAATATCAATATTATCTGGCAATTAAATCATTTTAATCATATTTATTTATTAAATATCCTAGCATATTTATTAAATTAATTAATTTTCCATTAAATCATAAAAAAGGGATTAATTTGAGAAAAAGAATTAAAAATTTAAGTAAAATGAAAGCCGAATAAATAAAAAATCAAATATGGAGTTGAAAAAGAAAAGCTGAATAAATCAATCAGAAAAACATTCAATAAAGTTTATCTCAATAAATCACTCAAGAAAGCAACCAATCAGCTCAAACTCACATGGATTGTGCTAATTCTAGGAGAATCTTGACCACTCCTTATCAATCAATCTTGACTGTCGCTCTTATCTGAGTTTTCTATAAAATCAGGCTCTCACCTCTCAAATCATATATAATCAAAGAGAAACACAATATACGATCATCTAGGAGAATATTGCAATTGAATAGTATTTTTATCATGCTAGTTTGTTCTTGATTTATCTTGCATGTTAGATTTGAGCGTTGAATCATGGATTTCATCTAGCTTAATTTGCTTATTGTTTTGCATCAATTTAGATTAGTTTTCATCATATTTGCATTAAAAAAAAACCAAAAACATTGATTCATCATGTATTCATTTTTAAATCCTTCATCTTAGTCTAGTCAAGTGACTGGTAATGCTTGAAAAATCTGAGGGAAATCATACTCGCATGATTTAGGAGGCAATCGATTGATTTAGTATGGTTTATATGTCATTATTTGATTTCATTTATCTAACCATGCGTGTATGATCTATTAAGTGTTTGTGAAAAATAGGTACGCAAATTTCACACACACATTTCTGGCCCCCACCATGGTGCTGGACATCGATTTTTGGCCTCAAATTCTCAAATTTTTGGATCACTGGGTTTTCTTTGCTGATTTTTTTTACATGCGAGTTTTTAAAGATTTTATCATATTGCCTCAATGAACTAAAATTTCTTGATGAAATTTTTATTGCAAGTTGGGGTTGATATCAGGAGCCTACAATAAAAAATTCAGATTTTTGTGATCACTTTTTTTGTGATTTATAATTTTTTTTTATGATTTTTCATAAAAAAACCAACTTTGGATGCAAATCAGAAAATTTTTCTAAAATATTATTTTTTTGGAAAGGTCTTAAAAGTTTAGAGGGGGTCTATTATTTGTTGTTTTAGTTTTGATAAACAAAAATGGCCGAAACAAATAGATGATTATGCATGCAAGGTTTTCAAAGATTTGATCATATCTTCTAAATGGCTTTGAATTTTTCTATGAGATTTTTATTGTAGGTTGGGGTTGATATCAA
Organism: Thuja plicata; assembly: GCA_018584345.1. Taxonomy (NCBI): domain Eukaryota; kingdom Viridiplantae; phylum Streptophyta; class Pinopsida; order Cupressales; family Cupressaceae; genus Thuja; species Thuja plicata. Next base: position 5,685,996 of record MU223224.1, on the reverse strand, counting down.
GAGCCTACAATGAAAATATTATATTTTTTGGATCACTTTTCTGTGATTTATAATTTATTATTATTCATAAAAAATTAAATTTGAGTGCAAATCGGTGAATTTGTCTAAAAAGTTTACATTTATGGAAATCTCTTCAAAATCTAAATGGGGTATGTTCTCTGTGTTTTAAATTTTGATGATAAATAATTGCTGAAAAGTTAAATCTTTGAAAACTCATATGTTTTGATAAATTGGTCCCTACAACACAAATGAAGGAAATTTTTTAAAAATTCTTACATTTTTGGAAAGCTTACTAATTTTTAGAAGAGGTTACTTCTTTCCATTTCTTTTCTTTTGGGACATAAATATATCTAAAACTTGGATCTTTGTGACTAGGTCAAAAGCAAAAAATAAAATCAAGGTGCACTTGTTCCAATTTTAATTGATTTGCATGTTCATTCTTGAACATTTATTGGTTGTGTAGAACATTTGTCCAAGATACGTCTGTTAAAGACTATATTTCTAAACACTTGAACTGACTACTGACGAATTGATTTGGCAGGTTGCCTAAGGAGATACAAATAAACATCGTGTCTTGTAATTGATTTTCTTAGGCATCTTAATAGGTTTACTCTTGGTGTGAGGGGATTATGCTCTCGTCTCTATAGAGAATGAAAAACCCAGAAACATCAAAGTGATCATTGAAAATAAATCAGGTAATCGAGCATGTCTCCATGATGCGTCTGCAAAAAGTGTAGAGGTAGGAGAGTATAATTCTCTTGTCTGCACAGAAAATCAGAAATCTAGACCCTTGAAACTTTTATGTTTGTTGCATGTGTACCTTTTAGCGAGCCTATTGTCGATGGAAAATCTCATGAGAACGACTCAAGTGGGAACAAGCAAAACGGACCCTTCTAATCCACTATAATCAAAACTCTCCTTGAGATTAAAGTCTTGAAGGATGTAGTTATTTATATTCCATATTATTTTATATATGTAGGGATGAGAGGCCTCAATCCTTCTTGCATGACTATATTATTTAAGTACTCATAGGGATATATGCCTCAATCCTTCTTGCGGGACTATGATGGAATATGATTTGATATGTGTAGGGTTGAGAGGCCTCAATATTTCATGCAAGATTGCATTATTTGAGTACTTGTAGTGCTATAGGCCTCAATCTTGCTTGCGAGACTACAAGAGATAGCTACAAACAGATGCCATGATTACGAACCCTAAGAATAGAAGCTACCTAGTTCACCTCCAAAAGTTTGATAATCTTTGTGTGAGGGAGATAGTAACTCCCCCAAGACACTTATCATATTGTCTCCCCATTAGCATTTGGATTTTGCTAATACGATGTTGAATATCCATTGTGTGATAGTCAACAGTCATATTTTGATTAGCTATTGGGTGTGTACCTCAGTTAGCAAGAAAAGGTTTTCTTCCTACATCAACTTCCTAGGATAACTTGTGTTTGGATTCCCCTTATATTCTGCGTGTCTACTATTTTTTTTTATCATTGAACTACCTAAACGTTAGAAAACCAACTTGAAACAAAAAATAGAAATGATTGAAACAATAAAACCTAGTGGAAAAAACCCTATGTCCTACATGAAGTCATACAGTCTCAGATATTTTTTCATTCGAGTCAAAATATTAGGACTCTTATTTCCCACATTATCATATGGTCAAGTGAGAATTATCATATGGTGTAGTGAGAAGTGTCGTACAAGTCAATACTGTTTACTCTCAAATTTTATAAATTTTTGACAATTGCGAGCATCAGCTCGGATGAGATTTCTAATTTATCATCTGGCTACAAATATTTCCTCATACGAGTCTACATTCTGTCATATAGGCCAATGTATTTTTGAATCTAGAGAGCTTATTTGACATGTTTCTGACATTTGCAGACCTATGTTATCCCTCCCTGATCAGTTATGTGATCAGTTTGCATCAAACTGTGAACTTACACCTGAATTTTATTACTTTGAGAATAGAGTTTGATAGCATACCCATGCTTTAGTGATACCTAATCTGTTGATCTTGTCCTAATTTGTGAGTGACCCTATCTTTTCCTTCAATCCAAACATCAATCATTTTCAATTAGTCAATTAATCCTTGTTAATCCAGCTTGAGTCATGAGTGCTAGTTAAACTTGACTCCGATTTGAGTCAAAGTGATTTAGTACCTCCTACCTAGTTTTCATCAATCTCATCATCCAGTCATTCTAAAGACATGTAAACACTTAACTATCTTTGATTTAACTTTCACATCTGTATCACTCCTAGCTCTTAGTTACATCAAACATTAATGCTTGTCCAAACCAGGAGCTCTCGTAGACATTCTGAAGAGAGAAGAGGAAAAAATCATAAAATACCTGCTCTAGCATATTCACTAAGTGACAACTCACAATCACCTGTTTGGCATCCTGTTAAAGTGAACCCGCTCTTTCGAGAACAACCAGAATCTTCAAATCAATCAAATTTTAATATACCTTCATTTTTTAATCAAGGTAACTCATCTATTCTCAACATGTCTAGAGAAAGACTAGAAAGAGAGAGCTCTAGACGTTGATCTTGAGATAACCACAGTTCTCATGCTATTGATAGTGATAGTTCATCTAGTTTCTCTTAAGCTAATAAGGAAACTGTACATAAATATTGAAAGGACAAATACTTCTGTAAAATGATGAAGATTATCATGAAAGAAGAAAAAGAGAAGTAACTTCTTGATCTAACTAGACAAGGAGCTAAACTTCTCGCTGACTATAACATCAAAAATATCATTACCAAGGACGAAGAGACGCCGCTATCACTTGTGACTAAAATATTACAAGCTTTGCAAGCTGAGATGCAAGAAATGAAAAGGGAAAAACATAAACCTTCTATGAAGTACTCTCTTGACAAGAAATGCCCATTTCTCTTTGACAAAGATCTTTACATGCCTCCATTTCCTTCTAGAGTTTAAATTCCTAAATTTGATAAATATACTGGTGACTCTGATCCTTAGGACCATGTCTAAGAATTTTGTGCTCTCTGTATGAGATTTATGCATGAACATATCTATCTTATGCTTCTTTTCCCACAAAGTATCGGTGACAAAGTGATTTAATGATTTTCAAAACTACATACAAGAATCAAAACTTTTGAGGAACTAATCAAGTTGTTTCTCCAACAATACTCATATAATATTAAGAATCCTGATACCATGACATAACTCTGTAAAATGAAGCAACAAATAGGAGAACCATTCCTTACTTTCCTTCAGCGATGGAGGAATAAGTTCTCTTGATATCCATGTCTAATTCCTGAATTTGAGAAAATGGACATCTTTATAAACACTTTCATTCCTAAACTAAACTATGGCATTCAGATGCAAGGCCCACCTACATTTAGTGAGATGGTGGAAAGTGCCCGAAAGATAGAGGATGTACTTGTTAAAAAAGGTGAAATTTCTCTTTACAAAGAGACCAAGTATGGTTATAGACCAAAAAAAAGAGACCAAGTACGGTTATCGTTACAACTCTAACAAGGATAAAAACAAATATTGGAATAAGAACAAAAATATTGTTAATGATGGGGTGGTTGATACTACCAATCCCATACCAAAGCCAATAGTCTTTAATCTAACTAGTGGTATCCAAGCCACCAAAGCTGTTGAAAGTGCTACAACAAATCCTCTTAAGAAATCAAGAAACTTATTGAAAGACAAACCCTGGGTTCCAAAACCTAAACATGACTTTACTCATTTGGGAGAGATTCTTGAGACAACTCTCAAGACTCTTTTAGCCAACATCATCAGGTTTCCTGATAATTCAAAACCTTACGAGCTTGAAGTTAAACCTAAATTGTGGAATGAAAATGATTACTATGAATACCATCAAAACTAAGGTCACAAGACTAATGATTGTATGAATGTCAAGCATGTCATTCAAGATTTTATTAACAATGGTATAATCGAGGTTGGTGGTCATATGCAAAATGTTGATCACAAAGCCTTTAAAAATCCCTTACCTAACTATGAAAATGGAGAAAATTCCAAATCCAAGAGCGGTGCTAAAGTCAACTACACTTATGCCAATGATGAAAATTTCATTAACATGCTTGAACAATCACATTCATAACATTGCAATGCGATAATAATTAAGCAAATGGATGAAGAGTTTGAATCTGTAAATGTCATAACCCATGCTCAAACAAAGGTTAGTCTTAAAGAAGTTGGTTCTTCACTTTCAAATCAAGCTTCATCTTCAAAACAACCTACATCTACAAAATAAAAACCAATTGTAACTACTTCTAAACTATCTGCATCTAAACAGTTGGTTTCATCATCTTCTAATGGTTTCAATATTGTTGAGCAACTACAACAAACCAATGCTCAAATTTCCATCTTTGAACTACTTAAGATATCTCATGCTCACAGAAAATTCTTGGACAAAGCTCTAATAGCCGCAAATGTGCCTAAATACTTAGACTTAGATCAATTTTAATCTACGGTAGGTCATCTGACCTCACCCCACTAACTGTTATTCTCTAAAGAAGAAGATAAATCTCTGAACCATCCACACAACCAGTCATTGCATATTCAAGTCATGATCCATAAACACCATGTCAAATATGTTTTGATAGATGGAGGTTCTGGTCTAAATATTTGTACTTACAATCTAATCACACAAATGGGCATTTTTGAGCATGTTATAGATTCTAGAAAGAAGATAAAAATTAAAGCATATGATGAAGAAGAGTGATCCTCTAAGGGTCTAGTAGTACTACCAATCAGGGTAGGACCTGTGGATGAGATGTAATCTATTAAGAGATTGATATTCCTTTAGCCTACAATTTTTTTGGGAAGACCGTGGATTCATGAGATGAAATTTGTTCCATCCATGTACCATTAATGTGTAAAGTTCCCCTATAACGAAGTTGAATTTAGTAATCCTGTAGATACTAGAAATGCTTACAATGCATTGAGATAGTCCTCTGTTACTCTTGTTCCACATAATAGGGAATCTTCTCAAGAAAAAAATAGCTAAAATCTCTAATGGTATGATGAAAGACATTGAGAAGAATATCAACATCACAGATACTGGAATGGGAGGGTGTAAGATAAAATCTATGCCTTCATTGACATCGCTTCCCCCATCACCTAGATATTATGGAAAACCTTTTGAAACTATTAAACCATCACAATCAAAATCAAAGGTCATATATGATGGTACTTTTGTTAAATCAACTATTTCCCTTATTGATGGGAATGAAGAGAAAGTTGTTCTTTCGTGGAGTTTTAGAGAAGATGAAAATAAAGAATTAAAAAACTGTGAGATTTCTCTTGGAAGATATGACAAAGGATATGAGCTCATGCAACACATGAGATATAAAGGAAAAGGTCCCATAGGGATGAATCAGAAATGTCTAGCCAAACCAGTTCATGCATAATATAGAGACACTACGGATAAAATTGGTCTTGGTTTCAAAATAGCTAACTCTCATCCTATAGAAGCCAAGAGTACACCTATCTTTGATGAGGATAATTCCAAAAAAGCAGATGTGTTTCCTTATCCTATCCCTCATGATATCTTAATTTTGTTTGAAAATGATAGAGAACATAATCCATAATTGAATATAGTTGAACAAGAATTTGATAATGAACAACAAATCAATTCTCTTCAAGCACAAGCTTATGCTTCACAAGAACAACCTAATGCAGAAGAAGATAACATGACCATAGGAGAATTTTTTACAAGGACTAATGACATTCCTTTTGAGTTTGAGGTGTAAGAAGAAAGACATCCTAACTAGGGGAAGTAGTGGAGTTCACTCATGTCCTAGATATGTCTGATAAGGCTGAAAAAAATTCTCATGAATATGAATGGGATACTTTATCTGAAGAAACAATTGACAAGGATATAGATGTTGTGCATCAATATGTAACTCAAATTGAAGTAGGTGAAGGGTCTAGAGGTAAGTCTGATGAGTTAGGTTTTCAAAATGTTGACGTGAACTCCGATAATGATGTTATGACTCTTAACGGTCTAAACACGCTTATGCAAGGTTGTATTTTAGAAATCAACTTGATGGTCCATGTTTATGATGAACATACTATGAATTCCCTCGAACATGTTGAATCTTTATCCCTCATGCATCTTGAGCTTATTGATTGGACTATGCAAGACCAATCCACATATATTCCCATTTTTCCCAATGACTACGCCTTGGCTTGTTATCTAAATGTTGTTGAACCTATGACCTCTTCCATCAGTGAACCTAGCATGAACATGATAGAAGAGGATATAAAGTATCATAGTCTAAAAAATAAAATGAAAAGAAACAAGTGTTCTGGTGGCAAAAACCACATTGTGGCAGTATCAAAACCCAAAATAGTGAAAATAAAAGACGTATTTGATAGCGAAAACCTCTTTGAGGAGCCTAAAGATGAGATATTTGATGTTTTTCCGAGTTAGTTTCACTAACGATCATTAGTGCTTATTGAACCAACACAACCTATGAATATTGGAACAAAGGAAACTCCACACATTTTACATGTAGCTAAATCATTACCAGAATAGGAATTGAAAAGTTTAGTGAATTCTTCAAGGAAAAGAAGATCAACTTTGCCTGGAAATATTCTGATATGTTGGGTCTAGATCCAGATCTTATCATGCATCATCTTTCTATCACTCCTAGAGGAAAACCTGTAAAGAAAAAACTTCGTAAAATGCCAAATCACCTATAAAAGGATGATCTTAGCATGCTCCTGTTATTATTCCATCATGCATCTTACTCAACAGTCTTGGAAAATGTTCTTTGATGCATATTTCAATCAAATAGGCTCAGGCCTTGGAGTTATCTTTATAAATCCTTGGAATATTCACCCCCAAAGGCATACAAGATTCTCTTTCCTTGTAATAATAATATTGCAGAATATGAAGCCTTGGTGAATGTAATAAAAATGGCTATTGATTGGAAGGTTGCTGAGCTACATATTTATGGTGAATCTCAACTTATAATCAATTAGATTAATGATGTATATCAAACAAAGTATTCCCTATAGAAGGATGATTGATGATCTTAAGAAATACTTTGTCTTCATCATATTTTAGTAGATACCTATATCAGAAAACAAGGCAGTTGATGCTATGGCTACACTTGCATCAATGTTATAGTTACAAGAAAATGAGTTCCGCTATGAGTTCCTGGTGGAAGCTTTACCCTATCTTGCCTACAACTCACCTGACTCACATGTGGTATGTTCTATCATTGGACATGAATCATCTTGATATAGGTATTTATACTCATACCTATGTGACTAAATTATTCCTGATAACCTTACTCAAAATGAGAAAAGACACTTGACTCGCAATGCCTCATGGTATGTCATCATAGGTAACAACATATATAGGAAAGGTTTAGATGGTACATTGCTTAGGTTTTTAGAACATAAAGCATCTCAACGTGCATTATCTGAAGTCCATGAAGCCATTTTTTGATCTCACTCTAATGGTTTAACTCTAGCCCGGAAACTACTAAGGTTTGGTTACTATTGGATGAATATAGAGAAAGAAGCTATCGAATTTGCTAAGACCTGTAAGAAATGACAACTACATGGAAACTTGATACATGCTCTAGCAAGGGAGCTCATACCATTTATCACTCATTGTCCCTTTCAGCAATGGGTGTTTGACCTCATTTGTCAAATATATCCTTCTTCATTCAATGATCATAAGTTTATCACCATGACCACTAAGTACTTTACAAAGTGGGTCGAAGCGGTTCCACTCATCAAAGCAACCAGAAAGTAAGTGGCTATATTTATCCTCAATTACATTATCTATAGGCATGGGATCCCCTCCTCAATTGTGACTAACAACAGAGGGAAGTTAAGAAAAAAAGGATAGGGATGAGCTCTATGACAAGTTTAGAATCAAACAACATTGGTCATGTTCTATCTAATACCCTCAAAGTAACGGATAAGCTGAAGCATCCAAAAAAAATCTACTTACTGTCTTGCACAGAATGCTAAATTAATCAGGAAAGGATTGACACCTTCATCTTAATCCATCTCTATAGGCTTACAGAACAAGTATCATAACACCTACTGGAGCTACAACTTTTTCTTTGGTATATGGGGAAGAAGTAGTATTATCAATCAAAGTTGTAATTTTGTCTCTAAGAATTTCTTTTTAGGGTCTTGTAATAAATGAAGACTACAAAATATCTAGATTGCAAGAACTTGAGTTTCTAGTTGAACATCGACAAGTGGTGTTCGATCACCTAAGAGCTTGCCAAAAGAGAATGTCTAGAGGCTACAACAAAAAATTTTGACACAGAGAATTTTAGGTTGGTGACCTTATTTTAAGAGAGAATCCTAGGAATCAACAACATCGGGAAAAAAGGAAAGTTTGAACCCAATTGGTTGGGTCCTTACATCATTACTGCAGTCTTAGGCTCTAGAGCTTATCAAATCTCAATATTTAATATTATCACTGTACAATGTATATCTCAGTTATTTTGTATTCAAATATTCTACAATGTATATTTCATTAAATGAATTAAATATTGTTATTCTTTACAATGTAAATTTCATATATGTGTCAAATAAAATATATTGTGTATTGAATATATTAATATAATGTAAATAAAATATGATAATATATAAACAACTAAAATAATGATATAATTAATATATATATAATATAAATTAAAATATATATATATATATATATAACTAAAATAATATATATTAATATAAGATAAATTAAAATATATTAATATATATAATTGCTGAGTAAATATATTAATAAGGTATTAATATATACTAAAATATTAAAAGAAAAAAAATTAAAAAAATAATAATAAAAATAAATAAACGCCCCCTAAGGAAGGCTGCGACTATAGTTGCAGCCATTAAGACTGCGACTAGAGTCGTAGCCCTCCAAAAAGGGATGCGCTCAGTCTGTGGGAGGGGACGTGACTCCCCCTCCCCACACTTATATAATAAACCATTCACTGGAAAATAAAGGGAAAGGACAAAGAGGAATAAGGAAATATAGGGATAAAAGGAAATACAGAAAGAAAGAAAGATTTGAATCAGCATTGGTAAGTGTAATAATATATATATGTGTGTGTGTGTGTGTGTGTGTGTGTGTGTGTGTTGTTGGAAAGTGACAATGCAAGCAATTATTATTTTGTCATTGCTGTCAAACCTTTACTGGTGAGACTATTGTTATCTGTTTGAGTACCATATCTATTGTTGATGGAGAAGATTTAACAAGAAGACCAAGAGAATGGTTGAGTTAAGGCAGCTAAAAGTGTATTTGTTTAGTTGGCACTTTGGCAAAGTAATTAGTTTTTTATCTTTCAAAGACAATTTTTTTGGTTGTTCTGTGCTGAGCAAGTTTGGCTTGTGTCGAGCAAAGTTGCTTATGATGAGCAAAGTTGCTTGTGTCGAGTAAAGTTGCTTGTGATGAGCAAAAGTTGCTCAATGCCGAGCACCATTGAAATTGACGAGTGAAAACAGTGATGTTGGATGACTTACAGTAATTGGATTAATGATGAGATTTGAGATCTCTGGCCGACTTAGTTGATTTTATTGGGATATGCAATGTTAATTAAAGATTGATCCATGTCATTTAATGTATGGGTAACCATAATTAATGCATGGAATCAAGATTTAATTAGAGACTACTTTGGAGAACTAAATGTAATGCAAAGATGGGATGATCTGTTGGATCTGACCTAACCTAAGATCTACGATCTTGTTTAAGCGGCAAAATATTTATCTGACCTAGATAGAGCGGTATATGATAACCTAAAGGGGTTTATTCATTGTGTGTGGATGAGTGTATGTATGCAAGAGGTTTGCATAGTTGATTTACTGTTTTGGCATGATCTAGCAGAGAAAGCAAAAGGCAGAAGTAGAAAGTTGCATGTGTGATTGCTTGACAGATTTCCAAGCATATCAGAAGGTTGAAATGACAATGCAGGCTATCCAGTAAGTTAACATCATAGCTGTAATTAGATCTGAATTGCAAAGTAAGTTGTATGTACCAGATCACAATTTGCTGATTACTTTCTTACCATTGTATTAGTTAAATCCTTTAACAAGGTTGACTTAACAATCATTTGATAAATCCTTTATCAAGGTGACATTCATGTGGAATGTTCTAAGTCCTCTAACAAGGCCACTCCTGATAGGGTGATTAAATAATTTAACCAGGTCACACCTAGCAGTGTGTTATTGTAACCCTTAACAGGGTTGGCTCCTCACAGGGCATCACTTCAGAAGAGTGAAAACTTGGTAGCATGTTACTGGTGGTTTTTCCCATATTGGGTTTCCACGTTAAATACTTGTGTCAACTTGTGTGAATGCTTATTTTTTGCTTTACTATTATGTTTCTACAAGCTAATTTCAATTGACAGTAAACTACATGATTAAGTTGTTGATTTATGCTACTGCTACCGAGTAGATTTGAAGTACATAAATTTTTTATTTGCTACATCTAGACCCAAGGATAACTGATTCACCCCTCCCCTCTCAGTTATTCTAAATTCATTCTAACAATTGGTATCAGAGCTTTGGTCTCCTGAAAATAGTTTGAAGGTACTTGGAGCGAAAAGATTAAGATGTATAAGAAGGAGGTTCCTAAGCTGAACAAAGATAACTTCCTTGCATGGCAGAGTTTGATGAAACTACATTTGGCTGGTATTGGTGATGATGCTAAGTGACTTATTGAACATTCCTATGTACCACCTACTACTCCTCTCACAGCTGCACAACTAAAAGAAAAGCAAGAGCACAATCAAGCAATGTTGGAGATCACCTCCTCATTGAGCTATTCAAAGTTTGATGATATAAAGAGCTGCACAAATGCAAAGTAGATGTGGGAAAAACTTGCAACTATCTATGGTGAAGACACAAATGTGCTGAGAGATAAATCATAAAGTCTAAGAGGTAATTTTGATGAGATGAAAATGCAAGAAGGTGAAAATGTTATTCAGTACTATGGTAGAGTAAAAGAAGTTGTGAATTCCATTAGAGGGGCTAATGGAACAATGGATGAGAACACCATTATGAGCAAGGTACTGAGAAATTTAATTCCTGTATATGCTATTAGAGTTACAACAATTCAAGAATTGAGATGTACTCCTAAAAATAATCTGAATCTGGAAAATCTGATAGGCAGACTCACTGCATTTGAAATATCAAATTATGATAACTATAATCCACAAAGGATTGATTCTGCTTTTAGATCACAGCTGGTTCTCAATAAATGTAAGAAGGGAAAGAAACATGTGGACAGTGATTGTGACACTTCTGATGATGATCTTGAAGAACTTGAAGCACTTATGGCAAAAAGGCTATCCAGAGGAAAAGGAAAATACAAAGGTAAACTTCCTATTATTTGTTTTTCATGCAACAAAATTGGTCATATAGCTGCTAGATGTCCTGAAAAAAATGAAAAAGATGAAAGAAGGGACAACAAATACAAAGAATACAAAGACAGAAAGGATGACCAAGACTTCAGGAAATATAAGGACTACAAAGACAAAGGTAAGAAATCTTGTTATATTGCGGAAGAAACTTCTGACAATGACACTGATAATTCTGATGACAATGATATATAAGTTGTTTATGTTGCTATGAAAGAAGATTCTGATGATGAGGAGAAAATTGCACTAATCTCTTATATGAGTAAAAATGATCGTTGGATCATTGACAGTGGTTGTTCCCATCATATGACTGGTGATAAAGATAAGTTTGAAACCCTAAACCAATGTAAAGGAGGATATGTAAAATTTGGTAATGATTCACCATGTCTTATCAAAGGTAAAGGATTGATTAACCCGACTAATAAAATCAGATGTAATGATGTGTATTGGGTTGATGATCTTAAATATAATTTTTTGAGTGTTGCACAGCTGAACACTTCTGGTTACAAAGTTGAATTCCATCACAGAAAGGCAAAGATCTATGATTCTACTGGAGAATTAGTTGGAAGTGGTGATCAGACTAAAGGTAACTTATTTTATCTGGATTTATCTGAAGAAACATGTTTGTTTGCACAGTACAATGATGTTTGGTTATGGTATAAGAGGTTGTGTCATGTGAAATTTGATAACTTGGTAAGCATAAGTAAACTGAAAAGGGTTAGAGGGATACCTAAGTTAAAGAAACCTGAAAATGCTATGTGTAAACAATGTCAACTAGGAAAGATGACTAAGTCTAGTTTCAAAAGTAAAACACATGTATCAGAGGAAATTCTGGAATTGGTCCATACTGATCTATGTGGTCCCATTGGAGAAAGAAGATATTGTGGTGCTAGATACTTTATTCTATTTGTTGATGATTATTCAAGGATGATGACTGTAATGTTTCTCAAGGAAAAATATGATGCATTCCAGTTATTTAAATGGTACTTAGCTAAAGTTGAAAAGGAAACAGGCAAAAGTTTGAAATTCTTAAGATCTGACAAAGGTGGAGAGTTTATTTCCAATGAGTTTAACAGGTTTTGTAATGATCAAGGCATAAAGAGACAGATGTCCGCACCCAGGACTCCTCCATAAAATGGTATTGCTGAATGAAGGAACATATCTATTATGGACTATGCAAGAACACTAATGATGGAGAAAAATGTTGCACAGAAGTATTGGAAAGAAGTTGTAAGTACTGCAGTCTATACATTGAATAGAGTTCAAGTCAAGAAAGGTACAGATGTTACACCTTATGAACTTTGGTATGGGTATGCACCTAGTGTAAAGTATTTTAAAGTATTTGGAAGCAAATGTTTTATACTGAAAGACAACAAAAATGGAAAACTAGATGCTAAATGTGAAGAAGGTATATTCCTTGGTTATTCAACAAAAAGCAAAGCTTACAAATGTTTGAATTCTAATACTAACAAAATTATTGAAAGTGCAAATGTAAGAATTGACGAGTTTGCAGAAAGAAATGAAGCTGAAAGTACACAAGAGCCTGAAAGCTACAAATCATTCATATATCTGGATGAGGAAGATTCTAATTCACTACCTTAGACTACTACTGAACAACAACATGCACCTGCCGAGTCACAGAGTGGAGTTGCCAAGCAACTGCAAGTGAATGCCGAGCTATTTGATGGAGATGCCACGTCACAGAATCAACCAGAACTGAATACAAATGATGAACCTAAAGCAAGGACTGAGCCTACCCTAGCAAAATATGTGAGAAGAAATCATAATTCTAATCAAATCATTGGGTCAAAGCATTTTGTTGTTATGAAAAGAAGTAAGTTGAAAAATGACACATGTCTGTTATGTGAATTTGAGCCCAAAATAGTGAAATATGCTTTTTAAAATGAAGATTGGATACAAGCAATGAATGAGGAAATTGAACAAATTGAGAAGAACAAAACTTGGACACTTGTACCTAGGCCAAAGGATAAAAATGTAATTGGCACAAAGTGGGTATTTAGGAACAAACTGAATGAACATGGAGATGTGACAAGAAACAAAGCTAGACTAGTATGCAAGGGTTATGCACAGGAGGAAGGAATTGAATATGGTGAAACCTTCACCCCAGTTGCAAGATTGGAAGGTGTCAGAACCTTACTTGCATATGCAGCCTATAAAGGATTCAAAGTTTATCAGATGGATGTAAAATATGAATTTCTCAATGGTATCTTGGAAGAGGAAGTGTATATTGAGCAAGCTGATGGTTTTGTAGATCCAAACAAAAGGGATATGGTTTGCAGATTGCATAGAGCATTATATGGATTGAAGCAAGCGCCAAGAGCATGGTATGAGAGATTGCACAACTACCTGATCAAGATTGGATTTGCAAGAACCAATGACAATAACAACTTGTACTTAAAGACAAAGCAAAGCAAAGGTACATTATTAGCTGAAATTTTTGTGAATGACATCATATTTAGTGGACAAGATGTGTTATGTCAGAAATTTGCAACAGAGATGCAAACTGAGTTTGAGATGTCTATGTTTGGTGAAATAAAATTCTTTGTTGGCTTAAAAATTTATCAAATGAAGAATAGTATCTATATCACTCAATCTAAATATATCAAAGAGATACTGAAAACTTTTGGAATGGAAGAATCCAAACCAATGAGTACACCCATGGCTACTAGATAGAAGCTGACAAAAGATGATGACATAAAAGAAGTGAACCAAACACTCTACAGGTCAATGATTGGAAAAATACAATATGTTGTACATAGTAGACCTGATATTGCCCTAGCTGTTGGGATTGTTGCAAGGTTTTTTTCTATTCCCAAGGAAACTCACATGATGGCAGTCAAAAGGATTTTGAGATATTTGAAAGGAACTGAGGACTATGGTCTATAATACAAAAAGAATGAAAAGTTTTAACTCAGAGTTTACACTGACTCTGACTGGGCTGGAAATGTTGATGACAGGAAAAGCACTACTGGTGGAGCTTTTATTTTAGGAAAGAGATTGATCTCCTGGACAAGCAAGAAACAAAACTGCACCTCACAATCTACAGCTAAAGCCAAGTATGTGGCAACAACAGTTAACTATTCTAACATTGTGTGGTTGAAGATACTTTTGAAAGGTATGAAGGAAGAAATCACTGACCCATTTGTTATATATTGTGATAACACAAGTGCTATTAATACTTCAAAAAATCCCATGATGCACTCAAAGACAAAGCATATAGCTATCAAGTATCATTACTTGAGGGAGCTAGTTCAGAGTAAAGAAGTGAGACTAGATTATGTGAACACCAAAGAAAAATTAGCAAAAATATTCACAAAAGCACTACCCAAGGATGCTCATGAGTATCTACGAGGTAAATTGGGGGTGATTCCCCTCACTGAGGCTAATTAAGTTCTGTATGGTACTGTTGCATCAAATATTTCATTCAGAATATTTGATACATTGATGCACAGTAAGTCACACTTTAGGATGCTGGCTAAAGTTGTGAAGATGAACAAGGACAGAAAATAAAAATCAGTCATAATCAAGATGACAAGATCAGCATGATACTGAAGATCTACATGATAAAGATATCGACGTCTTTGGAATTGTCATCAAAGAGGGAGAGATTACCTATATAGAGGAAGTTATTGCTGAGAAAGAAAGATTACATAGAGGCAGAAGTTACTATTGATTATCTACTCAGAGGGAGTCTACAGATGATTAGACACAGATGATGACAGTGTGATTACAGACATAGAGGGAGAAATGTTTTACAGATAAGAATCAGAATGAAGCTAACGACATTAATGAAAATTCATTCATATCAAGGAACACAGGTGAATTTTTGGATTGGTTGGTAACTATGCTTGTTAAATCATTGTTTTAATATTTTGTGTTGCCATCAATGCCAAAGAGGGAGATTGTTGGAAAGTGACAATGCAAGCAATTGTTATTTTGTCATTGCTCTCAAACCTTTATTGGTGAGACTGTTGTTATCTGTTTGAGCACCATATCTATTTTTGATGGAGAAGATTTAACAAGAAGACCAAGTGAATGGTTGAGTTAAGGCAACTAAAAGGGTATTTGATCAGTTGGCACTTTGGCAAAGTAATTACTTGTTTATCTTTCAAAGACAATTTTTCTGGTTGTTCTGTGCTGAGCAAGTTTGGCTTGTGCCGAGAAAAGTTTCTTATGATGAGAAAAGTTTCTTGTGCTGAGTAAAGTTGCTTGTGACGAGCAAAAGTTTCTCAATGCTGAGCACCATTGAAATTTCCGAGTGAAAACAGTGATGTTGGCCGAATTACAGTAATTGGATTAATGATGAGATTTGAGATCTCTTGCCGACTTAGTTGATTTTATTGGGATATGAAATGTTAATTAAAGATTGATACACGTCATTTAATGTATGGGTAACCATAATTAATGCATGGTTTCAAGATTTAATTAGAGACTACTTTGGAGAAGTAAATGTAATGGAAAGATGGGATGATCCGTTGGATCTGACCTAACCTAAGATCTATGATCTTGTTTAAGCATAAAAAGATTTATTTGACCTAGACAGAGAGGTATATGATAATGCAAAGGGGGTTATTCATTGTGTGTGGATCAGTGTATGTATGCAAGAGGTTTGCATAGTTGATTTACTATTTTGGCATGATCTAGCAGAGAAGGCAAAAGTCAGAAGCAAAAAGTTGCATGTGTGATTGCTTGACGGATTTCCAAGCAGATCAGAGGGTTGAAATGACAATGTAGGCTATCTAGTAAGTTAACATCAGAGCTACAATTGGATCTAAATTGCAAAGTAAGTTTTATGTACCAGATCACAAAGTGCTGATTACTTTCTTACCATTGTATCAGTTAAATCCTTTAACAAGGTTGACTTAACAGTCATTTTTATAAATCCTCTAACAAGGTGACATTCAGGTGGAATGTTCTAAGTCCTCTAACAAGGCCACTCCTG
>MU223224.1:5623780-5654573 GCA_018584345.1 Thuja plicata | reverse complement strand
TATATAAGCATTTCAGATTTACAAATATAATTAGTGTAAAGAATAGTTGCATTAAGGATGAGTTAATGAATTAATTGATGATAATCTTATGTTGAATTATGAAAAAGGATTGGAATTAAAAATTCCATCAAACATTGAAATTAAAGGGGGATCAGGACCCTGTTGTGCCAGTGTACACTGATGACTAATGCATATGCAAAATGTGCCTTGGATAGGGATAACCCCTACCAAGAAGAGGAATAAACCAAATAATGGTTAGCCTAGTGTCTTAAGTGTTGCGCTCCAGTGGACGATGACAAGATCGGGCCAAAGGATTATAGAAGATCCTTATTAAGGTCATGGGCCCAACCTGGCAGAATTCACTCAGGAAGTCCCTAAGGATGTGCTCCAGAGGATGACGACAAGATTTAACCAGAGGAACAAAAGGGTCCTCATTAAGGTTATGAGCCCAACTTGGTAGACTTTCTTTTGGAGGGTTTAGTAATGGGGTATATAGCTAGTTACTTTATGTATGTATTTATTTCCAAATGTGTTTGCTAACATCTCTTTTGCAGGTTCACCTCTAAGAAACAAATCAAGAATACCAGGGACATTACAGAGAATAGCTTCATGAACCTATCAACACCATCTATCTGAAGAAATTCTATAGTTAGCATTCTGTGATCCAACATGTACAACTCAAAATGTCTTGAAAAAATTCTAGAAGTTGGAAAATATCTTGAAAAGATTCTAAAAATTGGGAAAAATATCCTGAAAAAATAAATCTAAAAATTTGAAAATGTACTGAAAAAAATGATCATCATGGTGAAAACTTGGCAATAGGCACCTTGACAAATCACCAAAAAAATAAAAAATATAAAAAAAGGAAAAAAAAGAAAAATACTAAAAAATGAAAAAATAAGAAAAAGTGCCTTGTTGAAAACCTGGTCAACAGGCGCCTCCGTAGCAAAAATAGAATCTCTGCCAAGTAGGTGAAAACCTCGTAATTAGGCACCTCTTGTAATTTAACGCTCCATCTATCAACACAGTTCTTGGCATTTCCAGCCTTCATAGGCTCCTGCTTTAGTTTTTACATATCTT
Source organism: Thuja plicata (assembly GCA_018584345.1). Taxonomy (NCBI): domain Eukaryota; kingdom Viridiplantae; phylum Streptophyta; class Pinopsida; order Cupressales; family Cupressaceae; genus Thuja; species Thuja plicata. The sequence continues at coordinate 5,653,493 of MU223224.1, read as the reverse complement.
TCAGTCATTTCATGATATATTGGTTCTTCCTAGAACATTCATGGCTTGAAACCGATCCACGTCATAGTCCTAGGACAACTAAACTGTTCAATCTCAATATCCTAGCAGTTTTAACCAAGTCATCATTGTGTCAGTTATGCTTGGTTTTCTAATCTGAGTCAGTTTCCTTTCTCATAACCACTGGAGGGTTTTTGCCACTGAAATCTCCATAACACACAAGAACGTGCAAAAAATCACATTCATGAAGGAAAAACAAATCACTGAAACTGTTTGAGCTATGCTAAAATTTTCTTTGTATGCTATCTTTTCAATTGGATTTTGTTTATTATTCTCTTGGAGTGACTCAAATATGTCCATCTTGACTAGAGAAGCAAGGATTGGGGGTATAATACTTTTTTGTTATTTTATGATTGTGGGGAATTATCTCCTTGTCTATTCTGAGTGACTTCTTATTACTATGTAATATGGATATTTACCCTAGTATGTGAACATACAGCCAGTACGGGTATACATGCTAAATTTGTCCTAGGTTATGAATGATAAAAGGGTCATTGCATACAAAAAATCACTATTTCATAGGAAAGAAGGATCTCTATTTTGTCTGGTGTGTTTACACAAAAGAAACATTTAGGTTGTCTTGGCTCTTTATGCCTTGGTGCTTATGTTCCCTTGCAATATCAAAAGGACATGACATTTAGGTCATCCTGGCACTTTATACCTTGGTTCTTATGTCTATCTCTGACATTCAATCTAATCAATATCATATTAATATCCTCATGGTTGCCTCACCAGTGAGGGTCGTATTGACATTCCATGTCCCAAAGGCTCAGTGATGAAAATGACATTTTAAAAAAATGAATAAGTCCAAGGTTGCATTCATGTTATTTTTTTTGCATTTTAAGTGTTTCTGTCATGATAACCTTGCTCTTTAAATTGTATATATCTTATGAGGGATTAGAACTTAAATTTGACGGCCATGAGTTCATTTTGGGATTGAAATTGAAATCTAATATCACTTTTTAGTCAAAATCTCAAATCAATTTTTGGTTAAACATTTTTGACCACTTGTGCAATCGATCTTCATAAAATCAAACCAACTCAAAATTCTTTCTAATCTTTTCTCAATATATGCCCTCAGTTTTGGTCAACTATGGACAAAATTGGTCAGCAAGACCCTAATCAAGTGCAGAACGCATTCCTGAATGTATACAACCCAATCACAATCATATCAAAACTTTTCTATGTCATCACTAAATTTCAATTTCACTACTGAGGGAGCATGATGATTACATCTTCTTCAACAATCAAGTTGTCAATCAAACAAGACCTCATTGCTAGGTGCATCTCAACTTCATCAGAATGCATATCAAGTTGAGGTTTATTTGATCCTTTTGAGAGAGTGATTTCATCGCTTCATATCAATTCACTCAGACAAACATCTAGTCTATTGCAACACAGTCAAATCTCTAGGGGCATATATGTTTCATCACATCAAATCAATTTGATATTGTCCTCTTAAGTCTGATAATTAGCTTCATCAGAATCCATATCAAGTCAATTATCCAAATCAATCTCTTAACGATAATCGGTTTCATCGCACCTCATCAAATTGATTATTCGATTTAAGAATCTTTTTGACATCAATCAATTTCATCACTTCACATCAAATTGGTTATTTTTCACCACCATCAGATAGATATTCAGTCTTATCGCTTCACATGAGGTTGAGTATTCTAGTCTTTCTTCATCGGTTCTAGTTCTGTCAAGTTCAAAATTGATGTCTTTTGAATCTTCAATCAGTCTTCGTCCACTCAAGCTCAAAGTTGATTTATCTCCTCGGGAATAGTTTCATCGCTTCATATCAAACTATTCTATGCTTCAACAACAGATGTTCTTTGAATTAATGCACTGTTCACACATCAATTCAAAGAGGGAAAAATGTAATCACCAAAAAATGGTCTTCTAAACTATAAGCCCCTAATCTCAATTTATCGATCTTTAATCATCAAAGTCCTAACCAAAGGCAATTTTTTTCATCAATTCAACTTGATCTGATCACTAGGTTGTATTTAATTTCTACATCAATTAAAATCTCAAATATCAATATTATTTGGCAATTAAATCATTTTAATCATATTTATTTATTAAATGTCCTAGCATATTTATTAAATAAATAAATTTACCATTAAATCATAAAAAAGGGATTAATTTGAGAAAAAAGAATTAAAAATTTGAGAAAAAGGAAAGCTGAATAAATAAAAAATCAAATCTAGAGTTAAAAAAGAAAATTTGAATAAATCAATCAAAAAAACATTCAATAAAGCTTATCCCAATAAATCACTCAAGAAAGCAGCCAATCATCTCAAACTCACATGGATTATCCTAATTCTGGGAGAATCTTGACCACTCCTTATCAGTCAATCTCGACTGTCTCTTTCATTTGAGTTTTCTATAAAATTAGGATCTCACTTCTCAAATCATATACAATCATAGAGACACACAATATACGATCATCTAGGAGAATATTGCAATTGAATAGTATTGTTATCATGCTAGTTTATTCTTTATTTATCTTGCATATTAAATTTTAGTGAATCATGAATTTCATATATCTTAATTTGTTTATCATTTTGCACCAATTTATATTAGTTTTCATCATATTTGCATTCAAAAAAATCCAAAAACATAGATTAATCATGCATTCATATTTGAATCATACACCTTGGTGTAGTCAAGTCACTGGTAATGCTTGAAAATATTTGAGAGAAATCATACTCGCATGATTTAGGAGGAAATAGAATGATTTAGTATGGTTTATATGTTGTTATAAGATTTCATTTATCTAACAATGCATACAATGATGTATTGAGTGTTTGTGATAAACAAGTACACAACTTTCACACACACATACCTTTTCCTTTGTTTCCTTTAATGGATTCAACTTGTGTTAGACTCTATCCTTTGTCAAATAATATGTATTTGCATACCCATCATGTATTGTACGATGCTCAAACTGCAATGGTCTCCCTAACAATAGATGCCAAGCATCCATAGACATTATATCACATAATACCTCATCGTGATATTTTCCAATTTTGAACTTTACCAGACATTGTTCATTGACCAAAACCTTGTGATCCTTCTGCAACCAAGAAATTCGATAGGGATTTAGATGCTTTCTTATCTCTAACTTCAATTTATCAACCATTTCCTCTAAAATAAGGCTATCAGTACTACCACCATCAACAATGAAATTGCATACCTTACCAATACACTTACACCTTGTGCAAAACAAATTCTTCCTTTTATCAAGTTCCTTCTCATCATTTAGAAAGGATCCTTTGGTGAATCCTCTTTCAGTATCTCCAAAATTCCAAGACTTAGCATCCTCATCTATAGGTGCAAATCATGTATTTCCCTCTGGTCTCCTATTTTTTCTTCCTTTATGTTGGGGATACTCATAAGATTTATTCCCTTCTTCTCCACAATGGAAACATGTCCCAGGAAAAACTCCACTTCCTATTCCTTGCCCTCTTCCTCTCCCTCTCTAATCTCTTTTATTTTTATCATGAGGGTTATAGAAATTATTTCTCCTCTTATTTTTATTTATACTAGAGTCACCATTCTTCTTCTGATCTTCATTTTGGCCTCGATAAGATCATCCATTAGTATTTCCACCACAACCTCTCCCATTTTGATTGTTCTCAAACTTCTTGTTTATTTTTTTCTCTACCTTCAAAGCAAATTGATATGCATCTTCAATGGTAGACATTCTTATTGTTATTAAATATTCTTGAAAACTAAGCTTCAATCCATGTATGTAATAGGAAACCTTCTCCTTGTTAGCTTTATAATGACCCGTTCTAATAAGGAGTCTATAGAACTCTTTTGTATATTCTTGAATAGATTTTCCTGCTTGCTTTAACCCTTGCATTTTCTTCAACAAATCAAGCTCATAGTCAAGAGGAAGAAATTGTCTCTTCAATTTGTCCACCATCTTATCTCATCTTGTTATCTTCTCCTTCCCTCTTCTATTTCTTCCCAATTAGACTAATTTCCACCAAATTCTAGCTTGACCTTTCATCTTGGCCTTTGCAAACCTAACTCTCTCAGGATCCTCTACTTCTTCATACTCAAAATACTCTTCCATATCATTGATACAATCAATCAACTCTTCTAGATTAAGATTTCTAGAAAATGTGGAAACTTCAATCTTTGGCATCTTTCCAATCTTGGAATGGCCCTCAAAAACCTATCCTCATTAGGATTTATAACCACCTCTTTCTCTTCTTCAAATTATTGTTCTTCTTCTTCAGATTCATCCCCACTTTCATCTCTTGCTCTAATATTTGCTCCTATTTTGTATCTTCTTTTATAGTGCTTTCACTTGTCTCTGGAGGGCTTTACAACCCTCTTCTGTCACACCACAGTTCCTTTGTGGAGGCATTTTTCCTCACTTATCTCTCAGACCCACAACCACATTCTTAGTGCAAATTGCCTCACGTTCGACGATCTATTTACACACTAAAGAAACTCTGCTATGATACCACTTGATGAAGGGCCACACCACTATTACCAACTTATAACCAGATACAAAACAAGATATAGGTAAAGAGAGAATAAAAATGCTTCCAAATGCTTGAGGATAAAATCCTTACAACTTCTTTGAAAGAGATCACTACCACTTCTTACAATATGAGATCATAACACTATCCAAAAATAACTCAACAATAACACAAGAACAACTTAAGAAATATAAGAGCAAATATTTAATCTCTATTATTCTATTGGAAATAAATATTCCACCACTTATACAACATTAGCCAAGCTGGCTTTCAAATAATCAAACTAGAGATCACAAGCTTACTACTTCTTGAGGATATAATCCTTTCTTCTTGAGGATCTTACAAAAACTCCAACAACCTTTGCAATTGATTTCCATGAGTATATATAGTAGTTCCCATCCAAGAGATTACAAACATAAGCAATGTGGGATAAAAGGTAGGTGCAACTACCTTGCTACACATTAAATGCATGATTTAATTTAATAAATGCCTAAAGTATTTTATTAAATAGGAACTTTCCACAAACTTTTAAACTTCCACCTATGCACCTTGATAAATGAAAAGTTACAAAAGTAACTATATGATTTTTATTTTATTTTATTTATTGCATTTTTGTCACTTTCTCTCAATTTTTTTGGTGATGCAAGATTGATCTTACACCCTAGATTCTCCTGCATCACTTATATTTAATAAGACAAGCTCGCATAATATGACAACTCTCTATCTTCAACTGAAACATAATTCTCAAGAATTCCTTTTACATAGCCCTTACTACATGTCCCTTGCTAGGAATTAGAGTTTCACAGTTCACATAAATAATAATACTTCATCTACGCAATTCACACAAGGAGAAACTTATATGTACATCACTTACATACACACAATGATTAACTCATTTATATACTTGTATACACAATCTCGCTAACTTATACATACATCACTTAAACATAATTTGACTAGTTCATACATACCTTGCATATAAAAAATACGTACAAAGATAATCAATAATATCACGTACATGTATAGTGACTAGCTAGCAAAAAATAAGTGGTGGTGACCTTATTGTAAGGATCTTTACCTTTATTTGGTTCACAAACACATAATCCCTCATGTACATTTGAGTTAGAAAAAGGAATGTTGGTGCATCCAACATTGCATCGTAGATCCTATCCTTTCTCTTAAATCATTGCAAATTTTAATGACACACAAGAACCCCATAATGTTTGTGATTATCGTTGGCTAAAGTGTAAGTGTAAGTGTAATGAAATACATCACATAGACCACTAATAATATTTTCATAGCCCATAATCAGGATTTCATATGGTTTTACCACACCTAACACTCTAGTGTTTATATTATAAACCATTTAGAATGATTTGACAATTATAATCTAGAGAAATGTACCTCAAGTACATACACCACATTGGGAGAGAACACATTGTTTCCTATACACCAATGAAAATGCCAAACTCCTAAGACGGGTAACTCCTAACAACTATCACCAACATGATATTGTTGAATATTGACTGGCCCTATGAAATCCGGTAGCTCATAATATTAGTTACCTACATAGTACTAATAAAAATTGATTAACCCTATGGTACAATTGGACACTTCTTTTGGTAAAGAACACTCCTTGACTCTTGTAATTTTGGAGTAATGATATGCTTATCTATAGGCGGGTCATGTACAATGTTTCCAATATGGGTGATTACCTCAGGATGAGTGAGACGGGCCACAATAAGAAAATGATTGTTCTATACCTGTGCCCTTGTAGAGTCCTTTTATGCACTAGTTTTGATGCTAAGATGTCAAATCCTATATCAATTTTAGTTCAATATTGTGACTTCGAGAAAGTATCAAAACATTGATCTAAAATATATTGTCTAAACAATTTACATTGTAGAAGAGTTAATTATATTACATTACCTTCAAGATATTCATTCAACCATACATTTCTCATATAGGCATTGCAATCAAAATCCAAAATAAAAGTAATACATTTGACCTACATGAGTTGGCCTATTTCTTGACACATATGCATAAATACAAACTCATGAAGTAGTCTCAAAAGTCATTTACTTCATTTAATTATTATATGGAAGCATATTATTTATTGGACAATCTACGATATAATATTAGAAATTATTCTACTTCTAAGCACATAACATTTTTTGTATTACCAATCATAAATATTAAAATACATTTATCAACCATACATATATAAAGGAAAACTACCGTATCATATTTGATAATTTAACTGACATTAATTTCCCAGAGTTAGCAAAGGTAGTAATAAGTAATTCCATTCTAAACTTTACATAGATCCAAGTACATAATTGAAGCAAGTAAACCATTCATACATTGTAAGAATTGTTCAAATTATTTAATCACAATGACTTAATTCAACATCACCATTAAATTAAAGTTATCAAGATTCTTTAACTAATTCATGACCATGTCATCTCAGTTTATTGTGCCTTTAAAACTACACAATTGAATACTGATAACAATATCATAATTTGAATTTCTGTGGAAAATACCTCCTACTTATAAATTTATGAGCTTAAGGGAATTTCTAATGAATGGTTCATAAGGAACAACACTTGTTGAAGGTTTTGCAAATTAGGTTGCAATAAAAGTAGGTTTAACCTTGGAGGAAACTCTGTGGTTAAGCGCACTTGAGCTAGATTAAACTGGGATGGGTGAACTCTTGGAAAGTCATGATGCTTCACCTCTATGAGCACCAGATAGATGTGTTCCATTTATTCTCATGAGAGATGGGTTATTGTGAACCACTACTCATGAAACATGGGCCAAGTGAGTTTGACTCAAAAAACTACACAATTGAATCCTAATAGTAATATCACAGTTTGACTTTCCATGGGAAATATATCCTACTTATCAATTGATGAGATTAAGGGGATTTCTAATGAATGGTTCATAAGGCACAACACTTGTTTAATTTTTTGCAAATGGGGTTACAAGAAAAGAGGGTTTAACCTTGGAGGAAACTTTGTGCTTAAGCACGCTTGAGCTGGAGTAGTATCAGGATGGGTGACCTCCCATGAACTCCTGATGCTTCACCTCTATGAGAATTGCCTAGTTTAAATGAGTGCTAAGTGTTCCATTCATTCTCATGAGAGACAAGTTCTTGTGAAAAACTACTCATGAAACATGGATCAATGAATTTGACTCAAAAAACTTGATAGTTGAATCCTAATATCAATATCACAATTTGACTTACAATGGAAAATATCTCCTACTTATCAATTGATGAGATTAAGGGGATTTCTAATGAATATCTCATAAGGCGCAACACTTTCTCAATGGGCTTGCAAGAAAAGTGGGTTTAACCTTGGACGAAACTTTTTGGTTAAGCGTGCTTGAGCTAGAGTAGTACTGGGATAGGTGACCTCCCCGTAAGTCCCAGTGCTTCACCTCTATGAGAATCACCCAGATATAATGAGTGCTAAGTGTTCCATTCATTCTTGTGAGATATGGGTTCTTGTGAACCACTACCCTTGATACATGGCTCAATGATTTTGACTCAAAAAACTACATAGTTGGATCCTAATAGCAATATCACATTTTAACTTACTGTGGAAAATATATCCTACTTATTAATTGATGAGATTAAAGGGTTTTGTAATGAATGGTTTATAATACACAATACTTGTTGAAGGTTTTTCAAATGGGGTTACAATAAAAGTAGGTGTAACCTTGGAGGAAACTTTATGGTTAAGCATCCTTGAGCTAGAGTAGTACTGGGATGGGTGACATCCCGGGAAGTCTTGGTGCTTCACCTCTGTGAGAATCATCTAGATGAAATGAGTGCTAAGTTTTCCATTCATTCTCATGAGATATGGGTTCTTGTGAACCACTACTCATGAAACACAGGTCAATGAGTTTGACTCAAAAACCTACATAGTTGAATCCTAATAAAAATATCAATAGTCTAGAGACATTCTCATAAATTTACATTAAAGATATATTGTGATGATGGTGAATCTAGAAATCTATCCAATACTATATTATTCTAGAAATACAAACCAACATACATCATAATGGATAGGCTTGATGATGATGGATTACCTTTTATTGGTCACTCATATAATCTGGATATTTTAATTGGAAATTTGAGCTCACAAATATTTTCAATACAAAATATTCTCTTCAAGATGAAATACACTAGAGAGGGAGGGATGACCTTGTCTAGAAAAAACCTCAAAACTTGGAGCAATTCCCTAAATCCCTCCCTTCTGCGTCTTTGGGGAATCCTTCGCCTAAGGATTATTTGTGTACTTAATTTTGAAAATCCAAGCCTCATGTAGTTTTCCTAGTATGTCCACCATCAAGATAAGAGCTTGGAATTTCTTGAGTTGACATGTAGTGTTTCCCGTTTCGCATCTTGCTATATGCTTATTCTTTTGATCTGAGATAGAATCTCATATGATTATCTTGTGATTTTTCACATGTGTTCTTTTGGTGTTGAACATTTCTGTGATGCAGCCAATTATTGATATACTCTTTTGTTCATATGGTGTCATTGCCGATGTGGATAGTTGTTTGTACATGTGGTTTAGTATTGATCATATATGCATGATGACTTTGTGAGTATGTGCCATGATATTATATGATGATGTTTGGATGCATTCACACACACAAACACACACATAAATGATATTTTGAATTTGGCATTAATGGTGATCCCATGATGAGTGTGATGTGGCATTATTGATTCTTTTATTATGTTGTGGTGATTATGTATTGTTGTTAACCTATTATGGGGATTTATTATGTGTTTGTTAATATAAATTTATGGGGATTTATTATGTGTTTGTTAATATAAATTTATGGGGATTTATTATGTGTTTGTTATATAAATTTATTGATTTTGATGTTAGTTAATATATTATATAATGATGTTTGATAATGTGTACCATTATAACATAGATGAGATTGTATTTGTGATGATCAAATGATGATTAATTTCATTTAATGATAACTAATGATGTTTGATAAAATTAGATAGATGCGAATTTTATGTGAGAAGGGGTAGTTTTGTAAGATTCATAGAATGATTACACTGTTAAAGTTCCTTTTCATTGACTAATGGTATTTATGATGTATATGTGCTTCGACTATTTGTATATATATGATTTGGTACACTTGAATGTGGCATTTTAGTGATGGAAGGTACCACACATCGACTCCACCTGGCTCCACATGTGTGAGTTTGCCTATAATATCTTCGACGTTGATTAAATTTAGAGATAGTCACATGGCCAATCATGTCTTAAAGCCCTATTTTCATTCCCTCTCCTGGATGACAATTGTCAGTTATCATGTGGTAACGTTTGACTAATTTTGGGAAATGCGATGAGACCAATGTATTATATTTGTGCACTCTAGATGTTTTTAATATTTTTTCGTTCAGTGCATGAATAAAATAATATGTATTTGTGTGATGGTTAGTGTTGTTGGTTGGTATTATAATATTATTGTCATTGTTGCCGACAAGTTTTGTAGAGGTTTTTAAGTATGCTCAGATTTTTTTATTTACTTTTGGGGCCGTTGTATTTAAAATTTGGTTCACGAGATTTTTCAGTTAAGGGAAATATTATATTTTAGTAATATTGAACAAGTCATATATATTATGATAAAGTGCATTTTTACTTAGCTTTTTACGATTGTTTTTAAAAAAATTAAGAGTTTTTCATCAAAAACTCTTTTGGAAATTCAAATTTGATCTTGGGGAGAAAATTTGAAGCGAGATATTTTTGTGGGTTTTGGATTATTGGATTCCCCACATTGAAATCTTCTTGCACTCAAAATCTCAATCTATTTAGGGAAGAATTGCTCAACTTATCTCCATTTCTTCATTTGGTTGGTTGAAGATATGTTCTTGGTATTTCCTTTACTTTTGCCTATTTTCTTGGATTTAATGGTTGTGGAATTTTGAACAACATTATTTTAAGAATTTTAAGCCATTGCAAATTTTTTTGAAAAGATTTGATGGAATTTCATTAACATTTCATGAGAAATGAGGGTTTTATGATTTTATGTTTTTGGAAATGGAATGAGTGAATGAATGGATGAAATTATTATATTTTTGTGATGAGAATGTATCTGGAATCAATGGGTTTTCTCAGTTTTTTGAGTTGTGGAGTTTGAAATTTTAGTGGTTTTGTATGGGTAATTTTCTATATTTAGTTTTGATCACTTGTATGGAGTTTTGATGCATTTGACTTTTTCAGTTAAGGCAAATATTATATTTTAGTAATATTGAACAAGTCATTATATATATTCTGATAAAGTGCATTTTTACTTAGCTTTTTATGATTGTTTGCAAAAAAATTATGAGTTTTTCATCAAAAACTCATTAGGAAATTAAATTTGATCTTGGGGAGAAAATTTGAAGCGAGATATTTTTGTGAGTATTGGATTCCCCACATCGAAATCTTCTTGCACTCAAAATCTCATTCTATTTAGGGAAGAATTACTCAACTTTTCTCCATTTCTTCATTTGGTTGATTGAAGGTATGCTCTTGGTATTTCCTTTACTTTTGCCTATTTTATTGGATTTAATGGTTGTGGAATTTGGAATAGCATTGTTTTAATAATTTTAAGCCATTGCAAATTTGTTTGAAAAGATTTGATGGAATTTCATTGATATTTCATGAGAAATGAGGGTTTTATGATTTTATGTTTTTGGAAATGGAATGAGTGAATGAATGGATAAAATTATTATATTTTTATGATGAGAATGTAGCTGGAATCAATGGGGTTTCTCAGATTTTTGAGTTGTGGAGTTTGAAATTTTAGTGGTTTTGTATGGGTAATTTTCTATATTTAGTTTTGATCACTTGTACGAAGTTTTGATGCATTTGACTTTTGGTGAAGTTTTTGTGCATGATCAAATTATGGATTTTGTATAGTAATAATGGTTCATGTTCTTATATTAGGAAAATTATACTTCATTTTTTTATTTATTGCACCTCATGTACTCATCTAGTATGCATTTAGGCCAATTATACTTAATGGTGAGTTGTCGTGTTGAAAAACTATGAATTAGAGATGAGCTGGATCCTAGATCAATTCATGTGCTTGTCCATCAACATTTGCACTAATCAGTGCCTCTTCCTAGCAATCGATGCCTCTGCCTCTCTGGACTGAGATAGACGAGTCACTCAAAAGGTATTAGCTGGCAATATTTTGCCTCTGATATAGATTGAAACCTACATCAATCGATGCCTCTATCTTCATTTAGAACATCCACTTGCTTAGACTTGTGGTTTTGGTTATGGGTGCCAGAAAGTTTGGGATTGCTTCCTTGATGAATACTAGCTGGTTTAACACCCTGGATGATGATCAATGTGTGCTTAATCATCGCAGTATCACTTGGTTTGGTTATTAACAAGGATCTCAAGTTAGACATTTTGGGTCCCTTGGGAATAAATTATTGATTTTCCTTTGGTTATGATGATGAATATTGTTCTTATCTTTCATATTGTTACACTCTATTAATGTCCACTGATGCATATTTAGATGTATTTGGTTAAAATAATAGATTTGGTCTCTATTAGCATATGTTGTCCTTGTTTTCCAAGGGTCCATTGGTGGGGAATTACATAGAATATACAAATTTACTAGACGTGTATTCATATCCTAAATTAGTAAGGTATAATTTGAGCAAGGATTCTCAACCTTTTTAGATAATTTTCCTAAGGAAACAAGGACAATATTTATAAAGGAATGTCATGTAACTAAAATGATTTACCAACATATAAATTTCCATTCTAATGGACAAAGATCATATTTTCCCCATGGGGTATACATTCAAAACATAATAGAATGCATGAAAAACATAACAATTAGCATATACAATGTATTTGAGAGAGCTCAGAACTGCGTATTCATTGATCTCAAATTATTACAATATCTTTTAGAGTATTCCTAGCAACAACATTACTACCATAACATAACATCTCGAAGGTAAGTATAATGTATATATAAAGGTGTCGAGGGGGTTTCAATCATCGACAACTGTAGGCCAACTGTTGACCCCTTGATCACAACCTTTCGAAAACAACCCCACACTATCAAATACTAATCAACCTAGCAACATCATCCCCCCCCCAAAAAAAAAAAAAAAAAAAATTCTTCTCTGGATNACCTAGCAACATCACCCCCCCCCCAAAAAAAAAAAAAAAAAAAATTCTTCTCTGGATGACACACAAAAATATGAGGACTACAATTTATATAGAAAAGAAATCAAGAAGCAGGGGGCTGAGAGAGTGTCCCTTATAAAGAAGGTCCTTATGCTTCTTGTCCATCTGCTCTAAAGCTACAACAAGGTGAGTCTCTAGGATTCCCCACTTAGCCCTCTCATGGTCCAATTGTTCCAATACTACTGCCCACTCTTCCTTTTCCTAAGCTAATTATTCCTTTGACACTACCAATCAAGTCCTCTGTTGAGAGTTGAGTGGCCAATTCTTCTCACACTATCACAGTTGCCAACCATACAGCCTCAACCCCATATGTTACATGCTGGGTCCTATGGAGCTCATAATAGCTCTCACAAAATTCCTTCTCAATCCTTATCAACAAGTTTTTGATCATACTCTATCCTATGGGCTCTTGAATCCCCCATTCCTCCAACATTTTATGGGCATTCATAGCAAGTCATCCTCAAGAATCAAAACATCATGCAAAATCCTAACTATAACCTCCTGTAGAAAATTCCAACAACCACTCTACAACCTGATCTACCACCTCATGGGCCCGTAATTGAGCTAAGGCCACTATCATTCAAGCATCTACCTCCATCTCTTCCAAGTACTATGCCAAGTCACTCGACTCACCCTAAGTCTCAGATACCTCATGTTGGATATATACAGGAGCCTTGCACTCACACTCCTCTCTTTGTACACCCACATCCCATAGAGGATGCAAATCCAACTCTCTCAAATGTGAAATCCCTTCCTCAAAATCCATAATTTGGTGTGCCATCGGTACTTGCTGCTATGACGAAAGGGGTGTGGATCCAATGGGTTCCATGGGGGTAATATGAAAATAGGTGAGCCAAGCATCGTTGGTCATCACTAGGGATAGGACCTCCAACTCAATACCCATAAAAATTGACATCATCATTTCTACATCCTTGACATCTCCACTGATAGTCCCAAGATAAAAAATTTTGAGCGAAAATAATTATTTGTGCACCTTAGGGTGTAGGTGTACACATGGTACCAACACCACCAACTTTTGTAGGGACCTAAGCCCCCACCTCTATCTCCAGCATATATTCCTTCTTTGGGTGACTCTCTCCTCTACACACCATCTAAAAAAATCCTCTACTAGTCCTTGAAGTATCCACTGACTCCTCCTAGCCATTGGTGTCACTCTCCTCATCATCTATTTTTTACTCTGTCTTTGACACAACTACATGACACTTGTGAGTTTTAGTAGATTGAACATCACTGTTGGCTGCCAAGGTGTCTAAGTGTCTCCAATAAAGGATAGGTCAGTGAGAGGGATCCACACGACCATGTGGCTACAAATCCTGTAGGTGGGAAGACACCCATGTCCATAAAAATTCCATAAAGAGTCCAATGGCATGATGAGGCATGTAAAAATTTCTATGTTTTAGGGTCATAAACTCTTCCATCCTACATGATAGTACATAGGATCATTCATATAATGTGCCATTTCTCAACCAATTCATCAAAGAAATCTATTCAACTACTATATCAGAGGCGCGACTGGATCCTATAAGTCAACTCTTCATAATGTCCAACAAACACCTCCACTCACACTATGTAAGAAATAGATTTTTCATACCATGCCCTTTGTTTTCATGAACTATAGTGTCTTATTTTTCCTGTGTCAAATCATCATAGCACATCATCCATAGTAGTTTCTCTTTCTGTTCAATCATCATCTTCATCACTTTATCAATCTTTTTACCCTATTGGCCTAGAATGCCAAATACGCGAGTGAATGCATGGGTAAAAAATGAGTCTATAATCTTGCATCCTTTATACTCAAATAATGATTGTCATCTATGTCTATCATAATTCTCTACCATGGCTCGTAATGGTACCTCCAAATCTTGAATGGGAAAGATCAGTGTTTGGATGGCCCAATGCACTCATGAATGCTCGAGGGAGTCCTTGACAGGTGGTCGTTTGGAGTCTCCTTCCACAATATTCTGCACTTAATTCTACTCAGACCCTCAAAGGTAATCGTATTCACTACCACCTCATCCCTCTATTGAGATACCTTTGGCCACATCTTCTTCCCCTTCATAGATTTGTCAGAATCAATTCTACTTGCAACTCTCATTCCTGAAGGCAATGTTCTTGTTCATTTTTCCATCTGACCTAGTGATTTTAACACTTTTCCCGGTTGCAATGGTTGGTTTTGTGATAATGGTCGTAAATAATTTTTCTAATTCCTTTTCCCTGAGTCCTTGAATTTTCTTTTTTCACCTTGTGAAATTAATTAATATAATATCTAATGTATCTTTAGGGAAAGTACATAGTGCTATCTTGTATAGCTTGCACCCCACATCATTCTACGCCCTTTGATGTCTACTTGTGAGAATTCCTCTTCCCCTTCTTTGGATGACACAATTATTTATTTATTTTAATCATAATATTAAAGGTACCTAATTGTTTATCTTCTATTTCTATTTTCACCAAGGAAACTCCACGCACAAGAATGGTACGATTTGAAATCATACGTCCATAACTTTTGTACATCTCTATTGAGTGCGATGGGCATCATGGTGTGTTTTTTCGGTCTAGGCCTCTGTACAGTGCCTCTATCTTTCTTGCTTATGATGTCTTCTTTTAACAATTTTTTTTGAATTAATTTCATCGTATGTCACCTCTATTTTTCCGCACAGGCTCTTATTACCTCCTTTGTGTATGGTACTAACTTTTTTCTCTCCTATCGTACAATCATATTTACCCAAATTTCCCTTTCTTTACTGTACTATATTTTTGCATATGACATTCTATTGTTTTCCTCTGTATGATGGCTCCCCTTATTTACCTTACTTGTCCGCTGGGTCATATGGTAACCCGTGTTCTTTATTTTTTAATGCTTTTGAGTTATGTCGTGTGATTCCTCCTTATAGAATCTTTATAGGAACATATGCTATCATTTTTCTTTGTATGACTCTTTTTCTTCTACCATTGTATGGTGATAACCATACCATACAATTTATATCTTGTCGTATAGTGAGCTATTGTACGGTGAGTTATCCCTTAATTTTTTTTTAAAATTTAATTATGTGCCTTGGTTGTCATTCATCCTAATTGGGTTTTCCCTCTATCTTCTTTTGTGATACAACTTCAACTTCAACCCATTCACGGCCTATGAAACCTCCTGACTGTCCAAAGTCCATAGCTTTATTGATCTATTCTCATTGACTACATAAATTCTATAAGGATCGAGCCATTAGACCTTTAATTTACATGGTCTTATCTCATTAGAGGCATTGTACTTAAACACCATCTTTCCCTGCCTATAATTTATGCATTGTATATGCTTGTCATGCCTCACTTTCTAAAATTCCTATGGTTCTTCAGTGGCCTACTGAGCTATCAATCTCTTTTCATTGAGCTTACTCAGCGTGTACAACCTTTATTGTAAACTCTCCATGTTTCCAAGCCGATTTTCAATTCCTATCCATAGACTAGGCGCCATGAATTATGTTGGTATGATGGATTTTTGGCCATACATGAGCTGAAAGGGCGTTTTTCTTGTTGTCACTTTATACATTTTTTTCTGTATGCTTATAATACCAATGGAAGTTTCTCCTCCCAGTCTTCCTATACAACACCACAAGATTTATATATGATAGAGACCAATATTTGTTTAGTGGCCTCTGCTTTCCTGTTGGCTCTTAGATAGTAAGGGCTTGATAAAGAGTAAATTTTTTTGAACTCCATCATGAGTAGTTTGATCACATGGTTCACAAAGTTCCCTCCTTGGTTGCTTTTTAGTTGGATGGGAATGTCGTACCAGGTGATGATTTTCTTGTATGTGAACCTAGTCGTACTCAAATTTGAGTTGTTTGGTAGGGCTTGTGCTTCGGTCTATTTCATCAAATACTTCATCGCAACAATAATATACTGACACCTATGTGCATGGTTGATCTTTAGTGGCCCAATAAATTCCATTCCCTATTTCTCAAACAAATCCTATGCATGTGATAGGTTTAGGGGCATAAAATTCTTCTTTAATAATTTCCCCTTCCTTTTGTAGGTGTCACACCCCATGACCCACTCTCAAGCATCATTGTATAATGTGGACCAGAATAAGCCCGCTAAGAACACCTTCTGAGTTGTGGTTTTTGGTCCCATGTGACCCTCGTGTGACCCTCTCAGAACAACTAGAACCTACTCTTCCATGATGCATCTCCACAAGACTTGGTTGGGTCCCATCTTGTAGAGAAACCCATTAATCAACTAGAATGTCCTACTCCCTAGGATTAACTTTCATCTTTCTCATAGTGACATGTCCCTCAGAAACTATGAGGTTGAAAGGTACTCCCCAATGATAGTGTACCATGAGGGTAATATAGCTATGTAAAAGAGATGAGAATCATGAAAGTTGTCATTCACTCCCACCGCGGGCTCCCCAGACTTAATCCTTGATAGTTGATCGACAATTACGTGGCTTCGTCTTGACCATACAATAATTATGAAAGTAAACTCCTAAAGTAGGAGGAATCACCCATTAACCCTCCCTTGAATAATAGGTTTTATCACCAAGTACATAAGCACCTCGTGGTCCACATAAAATGTGAACAGAGTCGCCAGTAGGTAGTGACAAAAATTATGCATGATATAGACCATCACGAGAGCTTCCCTCTCTATGTGCTATAATTTGTATCTACCTTCGATAATAATCTACTTGAAATGTAGATGTGAAAATTGAGACCATGCTCCCCCACTTGTGCTAGTGTGACACCGATGGTGTAATTAGAGGCATCCACATGGATGTAGAATTATTTTTCCCATTTTGGGTATGCCAAGATAGGTGTGACCACTAGTCTTGTCTTTAATTATTTAAAGGATTCTCCTTGTCCAGTCAAGTGTACATCTCACCCTTCTTTATGAGATTCTCGAAAGGGTAATAGATCTCAAAGAAGTTATTTATGAACCTCTGATAGTACCCTATGTGTTCAAGGAAGGAATTGACTCCTGTCACATTGGCTGAGGATTCCATTTCAATAATACCCTCACTTTACCTAGATCTATCTTTAGTTCATCCTTACACATGATGTGTCCAGGAAACTTCCCTTGAGGTGCCATGAACCTACATTTATTTGTATTTAACACAAATTGGGATCTTCAACACCATTCCAAATTTTCCTATAGGGATATTAGGTGAGTTTCATGTCCACTATATATGGACCAATCATCGAGAAATGCCTTAAAATTTCCCTCAGACATCTTGTCAAAAAATTTCAAGATGATCCTTTGAAAGGTTGTAGGGGCGTTGATAGCTCAAATGACATCCAATTGTAGGCATAAACATTATCCTCAATTGCAATTTTTTTTTTATCTTGTCTTCTTTTGCAATCGAGATTTGGTTGTATCCTGAAAAGTCATCCGTAAATGAATACATCTTGTTCCCTACAACATCTTTGAGGATAATATCCATGAAGGGTATTAGGAATGGGTCCTTGATGGTGACCTCATTCAGACACCTTAAGTCCATACATATGCATATCTAATTTGCATCCGTATTCAATGAGATAACAATAGGTGAGACCCACTCATTGGTCTAAACCCAAAATATAATGCTCATTTTGAGCATCTTCTCAACCATCTTGTTCACCTTCGCTACATAGTTCTTGTTGATCTAGTATGACCACTTTCACACCAGTTGAGCTCTAGGTATAAGTGGAATATGATGCAAACAAATTTCTAGAGGCACCCCTTTAAAATATTTGTAGTTCCATGCAAAGACATCCTTATATTCCATAAATTTTTTTAAGGTTTCCACCTTCAACACTAGGTTTCAATCATCCCCCATAAATATGTTCTTTGGGTTCACTTCATCTCCCAAGTTTGTCTCCTTCATCTTGGGATCCTTGTACCATATTGGTTTATCTTTATTAAACTAATGTGTGAGGGTATCATTATTTCATGCCTCCTCTTCATTATATTCCCCATACTTAGAAGGAAACATGTCCTTCTATCCTAATTCCTTTTCAATCTGCAACATGTTACATGATGGGTGAAACAAATCGTAATCCTTGATTTTCTAATGGAAGATCCCATTCATGGAATTTACATCATCTTTAGAGAAAAATTCTAATTCCAAAGAACCTTCCTCATTTGGCTCCATCCACCATCTTCCTTCATCCATTCCCATAGGTTCTTCTTATGAATCTGATCCCGTGGAGGATGCCAACTCCTTTCTCACCAATTGTGTTCTCAAGTCAATGATAATTTTTTTCCCTGCGTGCTCCATGGATAGTGTGTTTCACTTCCAGTTATGATTCAATTTAGTAGAAATAAGCCACCCCCTCCTGAGGATAACATCATATCCCTTATTTTTCAATGGAATTGCTACAAAGTCAAGAATGAAGGGTTGTGTATCGATCATTACCTATTGTGCCATTAAATTCCCAATTAGCTTGATGTCATGTTGGTTATTTCCCACTAGATTTAACATTGGTGGCCACAACATCAAATTCCCCAACTTATTCCAATTTTCCTTGGGCAACACGTTCATCTCCAATCCTCCATCAACAATGGTGTCGGTGAGAATGGTTCCAAAGATATCCATCTCCACCACCACGAGGTGTCATTCATTGTTTACTACTAGTAGCATTGGGTCCACCGAAGGGATGACCAGAAATTCCATCTAGTTTTACATATGGGTAGGTAAATTTATGATGCTCATGATGGCCACCCTCAGCTATGACATAGTTTTTAGGAGGTCCTTGATTTTCACTGACACTTCCATCTGCAACACTTGTCTCATAATATTCTGTTAAGATTTTGTACATACCAAAGTGCTGGAAGTTTCATGTGTTTCCCTTTACTCTTCAATCATCTCATTATCAATATTTTCCTTTTCTTCCTGTAACCTCTCCTTTTTAGTATGAGGGTCTAGGTGCGTGGCTTACTTTGCTTGGGCCCTTGTGAGTGCCTACACCTCTGGCTCACTCAACCCATCAATATTCAAGAGATTGACTCCCAACTTCAAGAAATTGGCATCGTCGTGGTTGCTAGGACCATACCACGTACAAAGGTGTTAGGGGCTGTCCTCCTTGGGGAAATCATAAGCGAAGTGTCCCCATTGATTATAGGTATGACATTGAATCATTGACCAACCTTTGGCATCATATTGTATTTAGCTTCTGCCATTTTTACTGTTATTATTATTATTATTATTATTAGTATTATTATTGCTTCTGCCACCCCTTCGGTTATTTTGGTAGCCACTATACGATGCAATTGTGTTGACTGATTGTTGTGAGGTGGTCACAACAATGACCATTGATGGATGCTCCTATATGAAGAGAACTTGTGCACCTTAGGTCTTCATGTTGTATGGGCACTCCTTAGTGGAGTGTCCTATCACCTGAAAAATGTCACAGAAGACCTTTTTGATATGCACAAAATCTGAACAAATATATATAAAGGTATATTAATGGTGTCGAGGGGGTGCCAACTGTCGACAATTATTAGCCAAATGTTGACCCCTCAAACACAACCTTTTGAAAACAACCCCATACTAACATATACTAATTGACCTAGAAACATATCAAATATGTTAATATGGTACCTATAAGACCAGAAAAAGGCAAAAAATGCACATCTAGCTAACCACAAAACCCTAAACAATATACAAACCCATCTGATCTAACATTAGAGCCATTGAAATGAGAATTCAAAACATATGCAAATAACATAAAAACCCCCTTCAAATGATGCTCAAATTTTCTCCTTTCTTCTCCATTGAATTGATTTGATGTTGATTTAATGTTGCTCTTTGCCAATGACACAATTGCACAAAGATTCGAAAGCCAAAGTTGATAGCAAGAATACTAGGAGATAGTGGTTCAAACTTGATTGAGAGAATCGAATCTCAATTTATAGGATGAGAAAAATAATTTGCAAAATTAGTAAGTGAATACACAAATTAGTATGCATAAATAAATGCATAATTGAGAGAAAATAGAAGAAGCAAATTAATAGGAAATTAGAAGCACAATTAGGGGAGAAATGGATAGAAAGGTGGAAGAGCTCATGGAGATAATTAATAGGAGATGAAAAATGAGGTGGATTTATGAGGAATTAATTCAATTAATATTTACATATTCCTCATAAAAGGATAATTAGCATTTATGAAATCCTAAAATTCCATAAACTAGAAATTAGCCAATTAATTAATTGTGGAGACTTAGGATAAAGAATGAATAAATATAATTTACTCATAAAGGCTAGGGATAAATCATAGTTTATTCATCCCAAGAGGATAAATTAGTGGATTATTGGTCAAATTGAAGGCATTAGTGCACACTTGAATTGGTTTTGATGATATTGATAAGATTATGATAGCTCTGAGGCATTGATGAACTTTGACAATGCGCTCAAATAATGATGTTTGAAAATGATTAAATAGCATCAATAAACTTTGATGACGGCATAGGATTGATAAAAAATAAGGAGACATTGATGAAATTGCACAATGTTCCCTAGATAATAATGATCTGCAATATCATTGATGAATTTGGACAATACTATTGAATTGATGATGATAGGTTGATAACGATAACATTGATGAACTTGGACAATGCTATCAAATGGGTGATAAAAGGATACAAAGCATTGATGAACTTGGAAAATACCCCTAGAATGATGACAAGATTGACTAGATTTGGAAAATATTTGATTGATCTAGAAAGTGATTTAATGAGGCATTGATGAACTTGGAAAATACCCCTGGAATGATGACAAGATTGACTAGATTTGGAAAATATTTGATTGATCTAGAAACTTATTTATTGAGGCATTGATGATCTTGGACAATGCCCCATAATGGTTGGAATGAGTCCAAAACAATTCTAAAATTCTTAGGAAGAGAATAGAATAGATTTGAATTGATTTAGGATGATTTGACATGGTTAAGATCATTTAGGATCGAATAGGATCAGTTTAGAATAATTTAGGATTGTCTGAATCAATTAGGAAAATATCAATTTGGCCAAAAGGATAGAAATATTAGTAAACAATTGAAAAATTTGTAATATTCAATTATCAACAAAAGATACAATGTTTTCAATATAATAAAAATCATATGCGCAACATAGAGGAATAATTAGATCTCAAAACAATGTTTCAATTGTAATGCCAAAATGTTAAAACACATAGATTAGAACGCTCAAACCATTTTTGAGCGTCTAAATTTTGCCCCTCTTTGATACAATGCGATTGTGAGCGTTATGCCAAAGAATTTTGAAGGAAATCGCATTAAACTATACCCCAGTAACAATGAGATACATAGGTGCCCCCTCAAGAAATTGACCAAATAATGCAAGTGATAGGTAAATTTTTGACAATGATGAGACGGGTCCACAACAATGAACATATCAAAAATTGGAGGTCAAACACAAAAGTTATAAGGTTCAGAGTGCAAAAAGAATCATGACCAGCACAAAAGGCAAGGGTTGCATGCCCATCTAGGCAACCAAGAGGCTATAAAAAGACTTGGAGAGGGATTTGGAGTTCATTTTCACTCTCACTTTTGGAGGAATTGGAGCTCTGTAGCTAGGATAATGGAGCAAGTGCTAGTGTAGAATAAGCAAAAGGAATGAGTGTGTATCTATTGATGGTCAATAGACATGGGACCAGAGGTGAGTACATCTATGCCTCTTATTCATTTCTAAGTTTTGCACTCATTTCTAGGAAGTTAGGGCTTAAAAACAAGGTCAAAAATGGGTCAAAGGGCAAGTTTGAATGCCCACACATGCCAAGTGTGCAACTAACACACCCAAGTGTGAAACTAACACACCCAAGTGCACAATAACCACACTTGGCATGACCAAGTGCATAGAACATGTACCCAAGTGTGCTATCTACACAGTTGGTTAGCCAAACTGTGTAGTTGGTCAGGGAAAACTGCAAATGGGGTAGGTAAGTTTTAGAGGGTCCTAAACTTTTGCAAGCATTCCTAAATAGGTCAAAACCATAGGATATGGTCAAAATTAGGTCAAATTGGTCAAACATGGACATATTTGGTCAACAAGTAACAAAAAGTATAGAAATTTGACCAAAGTTGCATGGTAATCGCACGAGGAGCTGACATTGCTACAGACACGAGAGAGTAGACCGTCGTGTCTAGACATACGACATAGGATAAGCGAGAATGACAGGTAGATATTAGCTTCAATAGGACTATAATATATCACATATATGCCTGATATTAGGGAAACCACAAACTGATCATGACACTGGTGGAGCGATGACACTTGGAGAAGAGTTCATTCCACTTACCGATGGGATAGGTGATCATGATTTTGGAGGATGTATGGCACATCCTTAGGATCCCGATATATGGTGAATTGGCAGAGTACGAATCAGAAAAAAGGAGGTCAACACTACATTGAATATTTGACAATGATGATGAGGATTTGGACATCAGGGATTATGAGATCAGATGGGAGACCGTGGCTAGACAACATGACAAACTAGTCATGATTATATGCTACGTGATTGAAGGATTACTAGTACCCAAAAAACAAGGACATGGATTCCCTATTGGTTGGGGGAAAGTACTAGAGTGCATGATCATGGATGGGACAATATTTGCATGGGGTCCATGCATGCTAGCGATGACTTACTACCATCTCCATCAAGTAGCCTACAGAGGAGGACTATCAATCAACAGTGGGATAACATTGTTACAGGTTTGGGCTTATGAGCATATAGCTATCTTTTGGCCTATTACAGAGATAATTGTGTTGCTAGATATGCCCTATGTGTATTGCTTGCATATGGGCCACTAAGTTATGCACTACACTTCAGACATGAGATAGATACACTCAAAGATTTCATGTGGTGACTATACAAAGATTTCCCCAGATGGGATGATGATAAACTAGAGCATTTACCCTATTATAGGCATAAGAGATATCTCATTAGGTGGACCATCATAGGACATGTAGTGATAGAGATGTAGTTTCTAGAGAGACTGCGTAGGCAGTTCAGAGAGAGACAAGGAGTACCAACAAATACAATACTATTTGCATGATCAAGAGGTCAGGTCAAGTCATGGGGTGCACTACTCATGACACATGTAGCATATGTAGAGTTTGAGAAGTTACAACCTAGGCAGTGGGGAGCAGGTGTAGACATTACAAATGTAGGTACAAAAACTAAGTATGATAGATGGTTTGCGTAGCATAGACTTGTTCCTTTGACAAATTTGGTGGTACCAGTACCGAGATTGTAGATGCCTAGGGATGAGAGCATGGAGGAGGAGGATGAGGAGAGTAGCGAGGAGTCTAGCAGCAAGGATGGGGATGGTGCTGATAGTGATCATGATATTATGCCTATGCAGATAGATGAGGACAGAGAGGATCCACTATAGAATGATGACATACAGGTGCCCAATGAAAAGATTGAGGAGGATAGGCAGCAGAGACAACACATTGAAGAGATGAATAGCCAAATAGACCGAATAACCCTTGAGAGAGACACAGATAGAGATGTAGGGGCTATAGAGCGAGTAGCATTCTTATCCGTGTTGGACAAATTGATGACAGAGAGAGATCCAATCTTTATTAGATAATTATGCAATCTTTCATACCATACTTTGGGTGCTTGTTTTAGTCCATATAATGCCTTGTATAGTCTGCAAACCATGTTCCTCTTTCTTGGGTCAACAAATCCATCAGCTTGTTCAATATATACTTCCTCTTCTAATATCCCATTTAGAAATGCTGAATTTACATCCATTTGATAAACTTTAAATCCTTTGTTGGCTGCATATGCAAGTAGAGTTCTTACACCTTCCAATGTTGCAACTGGGGCGAATGTATCTCCATAGTTAATTCCTTCCTCTTGTACATAACCTTTGCATACCAGTCTTGCTTTATTCCTTGTTACATCTCCATCTTTATTTAGCTTGTTTCTGAATACCCATTTAGTACCAATTACATTTTTTTTTAGGCCTTGGTACCAGTGTCCATGTCTTGTTCTCTTCAATCTGGTCTATCTCTTCATTCATGGCTTGAATCCAGTCTTCATTGTCTAAAGCATCTTTTACTGTCTTAGGCTCAAAATCACATAGAAAACATATGTCTTCTCTTAATTTGCTTCTTGTCATAACTGCATAATCCTTTGCTCCTATGATTTGATCAGGTTTATGGTGCCTTCTCACATATTTTTCCAAAGTAGGCTCTTTCTCAGCTTTAGTTTGATCATTCATGTTTAGTGTAGGTTGAAACTATGACTCGGCATCTCCATCAGATAGCTCTGCAGTCACCTCCTATTTCTCGATAATTTCATTCTGTGTCTCGGTAGGTGCAGACTGTTGCTCGACAACTTCATTCTTAGTTTTGTTAGAATTCTCCTCTTTAAGATAAGTGAACGATCTGTAACTCTCAGGCTCAATCATGCTTTCAGCTTCATTTCTCTCTACATATTCATCAATTCTAACATTTTCACTTTCCACAATTTTGTTAGTGTTAGAATTTAAGCACTTGTATGCCTTACTCTTAGTAGAATATCTAAGAAATATGCCTTCTTCTCCTTTAGCATCAAGTTTACCATTTTTGTTATCCTTCAGTATAAAACATCTACTCCCAAAGATTCTAAAATAACTTACAATAGGTGCATATCCATACCATAGCTCATTAGGTGTAGTATTTGTACCTTTCTTGACTTGTACTCTGTTCAAGGTATAAACTGCTATACCTACAGCTTCTCTCCAATATTTCTGTGCAACATTTTTCTCCATCATAAATGTTCTGGCACAATCCATGATAGATCGATTCCTTCTTTCAGCTATACCATTCTGTGGTGGTGTCCTAGGTGCGGGCATCTATATTTTTATCCCTCAGTCATTGTAGAACTTTTTAAACTCATTAGAAATGAACTCACCTCCTTTGTCAAATCTTAGACATTTCAGACTCTTACCTATTTCCTTTTCAACTTTTGCCAAGTACCACTTAAATAACTGGATTGCATTAGATTTTTCTTTAAGAAACATAACAGTCATCATCGTAGAGTAGTCATCTAGAAATAGAATAAATTTTTTGTCTCCACAGTAAATTTTCTCACCAATAGGTCCACAAAGGTTAGTATGAACCAATTCCAAAATATTCTCAATAGTATGAGTTTTTCTCTTAAAGCTAGATCTAGTCATTTTACCCAATTGACATTGCTTACACATTGCATTCTCAGGTTTCTTTAACTTAGGCAGCCCTCTAATCTTTTTCAATTTACTTATGCTTACCAAGTTATCAAAGTTAACATGACATAGCCTCTTATGCCATAACCAAACATCATTATATTGTGCAACCAAGCATGTCTTTTCAGCTAAGTCTAGATAAAATAAGTTACCTCTAGTCTGCTCACCACTTCCAACTAATTCTCCATTGGCATCGTAGATCTTTTCTTTCCTGTGATGGAATTCAACTCTACAACTAGAAGTATTTAGCTATGAAACACTCAACAAATTATATTTAAGATCATCAACCCAATACACATCATCACATATAATCTTGTCAGTCAATTGAATTGACCCTTTCCCTTTAACTCTACAAGGTGTATCATTACCAAACTTAACATATCCACCTTTACATTGATCTAAGGTTTCAAATTTGTGCTTATCACCAGTCATGTGATGTGAACAACCACTGTCAATGATCCAATGATCACCTTTACTCATATAAGAAATTAATGCAATTTTCTCATCATCATCAGAATCATCTTTCATTTAAACATACACAACTTCTATATCATTTTCATCAGATTTATTAGATTCACTGTCAGAAGCTTCTTCAGCTATATAACAAGATTTCTTATCTTTGTCTTTGTAATCCTTGTACTTTTTGTAGTCTCAGTCATCCTTTCTATCTTTGTACTTGTTGTCTCTTCTTTCATCTTTCTCATTCTTATCAGGACATCTAGAAGCAATATGACCAACTTTGTTATAAGAAAAAACAAATAATAGGAAGTTTACCTCTGAATTTTCCTTTTCCTCTAGCTAGTCTCCTTGCCACAAGTGCCTCAAGCTCTTCTAGATTATTATCTGAAGTGTCACTGTCACTACTCACACATTTCTTTCCTTTCCTTGATTTGCTGATGAACATTTGTGACTTGAATGCAGATTCAACAGTTTGTGGAGTATAGTTATTAAAATTTAACATCTCAAATGGAATAAGTCTGCCTACCAAACTTTCCAGAGTCAATTTTTTGTTAGGAGTACATCTCAATTCTTGAATTTTAGATAGTCTAATAGCATAACTAGGAAGAATTTTTCTCAGTACCTTGCTCATGATAGTGTCATCATCAATGGTTCCCTTAGCTCCTCTAATAGTATTTACAACTTCCTTTATCCTATCATAATATTGCACTATATTTTCTCCTTGCATTTTTAGATCATCAAACTTACCTCTCAAGCTTTCAGATTTGGCTCTTAGTACATTCATATCACCTCCATAGATGGTATAAAGAGAATCCCACATCTTCTTTGTGCTTGTACAGTCCTTGATGTCCTCAAATTCATGATAGTTCAGAGATGATGCGAGTTCCAACATTGCTTGATTATGTTCATGCTTTTCTCTTAATTGTGTAACATTCAGAACTCTAGTAGGGGCTACATATTCTTGTTCAATATGTCATTTAGTAGAATCACCAATATCAGCCAAGTGAAGTTTCATCAAACTTTGCCATGCAGGAAAGTTGTCCTTGTTAATCTTCGGTCCATCCCTTTTATACATCTTGATCTTTAACTGCAAGTACCTTCAAACTATTTCAAGAGAACGAAGCTCTGATACAAATTGTTGGAATGAATTTAGAATAACTAGAGGGGGGGTGAATGAGTTATCCTTTGGTCCAGATGTGCCCATATAAAACTTTATACCATTTCAACAACTCAGATCTGCTCGGCAGCAATAAACAACAAAAGTGTGTAGTTTACTGTACTAATGAAATAAGCTTACAGAAACTTAACAGTAAAACACAACATAAAAATTCACACATTTTGATACCATGATTTAACATGGAAACCCAATATGGGAAAAACCACCAGTAACATGCTACCAAAATTTCACTCTTCTGAAGTGATGCCCTGTTAGGAGCCAACCCTGTTAAAGGTTACAAAACACACTGTCAAATGTGACCTGGTTAAAGGATTTAATCACCCTATCAAGAGTGGCCTTGTTAGAGGACTTAGAATATTCTAATCTAAATGTCACCTTGTTCAAAGGATTTATACAATGAGTGTTAGGTCAACCTGGTTAAAGTATTTGAAATGATACAATGGTTAGAAATTAATCAGCAGGTGTGATCTGATACATACAACTTACTTTGCAAATCCAGATCCAATTTTAGCTCTAATGCTAATTCAGTGAGTGGCCTCCATTTTTATCTCAAACTTTATATTTTCTTGGAAATCCATCAAGCAATCTCTCTCTGCTTCTCTGCTCAACCTTCTCTGCTATGTTTTTCCAATCAGTCAATTAACCATGCAATACTCTTGCATACAACTTCTCCTTACACTTAGATACATAACAATAACCTCAGTAGGTTATATTATACCTCTTCATCTAGGTCAGATAGATCTTTTTCCTCTTAATCAAGATCGTAGATCTTAGGTTAGGTCAGATCCAACGGATCTTTCCATCATTACATTTAATTTACTTCTTTAATATAGTCATTAATTAAACATTGAATCCATGTGCTAATAATGGTTTCCTATGCATTAAATGAGTGTGGACTAATCTTAATTAACAATGCATATCCCAATAAAATAAACTATGTCAGCCAGAGATCTCATATCTTATTAATTACTAAAATACTATTGCTCAGCTTTCTCTATCTCCCTCGACATTTCACTGGTGCTCGACATCATCTTTGCTTTTCTCAGCATCACCTTTCACTTTGCTCGACATCAACTTTTCTTTGCTCAACATCAACCTTCCAGTGAACTATCAGTGAAAGATAAACAACATATCACTTTTCCAAAGTGCCAAATGATCAAGTACCCTGGTGTATACTC
The DNA here is from genome assembly GCA_018584345.1 of Thuja plicata. Classification (NCBI taxonomy): domain Eukaryota; kingdom Viridiplantae; phylum Streptophyta; class Pinopsida; order Cupressales; family Cupressaceae; genus Thuja; species Thuja plicata. Next base: position 5,624,658 of record MU223224.1, on the reverse strand, counting down.
ATAACTCAACCATTTCCTTGGTCTTCTTGTTATCCTATTCTTCAAATCTTCATCAATCAATAGATATGGTACTCAAACATACAACAATAGTCTCACTAGTTAAGGTTTGACATCAATAAAAAAATAACAATTATCTACATTATAGCAATCTTTCCAACAATCTCCCTCTTTAGCATTGATGGCAACACTAAACTGTAAAACAATAATTTCCAACCAAAGTTACCATACAATCCAAAAAGTGTGTGTGTTCCTTGATATGAACAGATCTTCATTAATGTCTTTAGCTTCATTCTAATTCTCATCTATAAAATATTAATCACTCTATGTCTGTAATCACACTGATATCTTTCTATGTCTATTCAGCTCCCTCTTTCAGTAATATCTCCCTTGTATATGTTTTTATCAATAATTTGTTTTGGCAATAATCTCCCTCTTTGACAACAATGCCAAAGATGTTGATATCTTCATTATAAAGATAATCTTGTTCTAATCTTTGTATCATGCTGTTCCTATCATCTTTGTTTATTACTGATCTTCTTTTCTGTTCTTGTCTTCTACTTCACAATTTTTAGGCAGCATCCTAAAAATGTGACTCACTATGCATCAATGTGTCAAGTGTTCTGATTAAAACATTTGATGCAATAGTGCCATTCAGAACTAGTTAGCCTATGCTAGGGGAATCACCCCCAATTTGACTCTTACATACTCATGAGCATCCTTGGGCAATGCTTTTGTAAATATGTCTGCCAATTGTTCCTTAGTGTTCACATATTCTAGTCTCACTTCCTTCTTCTGAACTAGCTCCCTCAAGTAATGATACTTGATAGCTATATGTTTTGTCTTAGAGTGCATTACATGATTTTTAGAAATATTAATGG